>JAOPTO010000541.1:308515-404773 GCA_033822845.1 Tetrapedia diversipes | reverse complement strand
GATCGAAGGCAAGATCCAAGATAATTGTACAACATTCGGTTTCAATGGGAGTTTAATATTTCAATGTTCAGATTCAATTTAACCCTTTGCACTCGAGGGGTGACCGTCAGTCGTTTAATGATACTAACTTCAAACATTTTCAAATTCGAGACATTTACTAATATTCGCTTATACTAAACGTCATTTAGTTTAATCAAGTAATATACTAAAATTTACATATACGATTATTTAACCTCTGAGTCTGATTAATAAATAAACTAACTAAAGTCTGAAAATTTGAGAAAGTATCATTTGGTGACTAACAGTTACCCCTCAAGCCGCAAAGGGTTAATTGAGACTTCGGTAAGAGGAAATGTTCGCTTTAATTTTTCCATTAAAAATCATTTAACCCTTTGCACTCGAGAGATGACCGTTAATCGTTTAATGATACTAATTCCAAAAATGTTCAAATTCGAAATATTTACTATGATTCACGTACATTAAATTTCATTTAGTTTAGTTAAGTCGTATATTAAAATTTACATATATGATTATTTAACGTCCTGTCTGAACTAACGTCTGAAAATTTACGAAACTATTATATGCTAGGATTACGATGTCCCATGAGAGGGGACGGCCGAGTGCAAAGGGTTAATTTTGGTAACGTAAATTATCAATCTTGCTGTAAAACGCAAACAGTCGAAGAATGAAAATAACTTTCTCTCTGTTTCAGGTATCGTCGTTGGGAGCGAAAAGTCTGTCGGGGGAGAGGAAAGACAATCGACACGGAATTGATGTAAAATCGCAGGAAGGGAGAAGAAAGTACGAGGCGATATCGAGTAGAAAGGAATAGCAAGGAATGGAACTTGAGAAGCACGGTAGCGTAGCTGGTACACTGAGAAAGAAGAAGAGAGAAACAGAGAAGGAGAGAGACAGCGAAAGAAGAGGAGGCAAGGAGGACATCCGGTGAACGATTGGATGGTTTCCTCCTTGCGGAGCAATCTAGTGGTAAAGCCGGTTACCGGTTTTGGAAATTCCAATAACGTCGTGTCGCCGTTTGCTCTTCCTTTATGAAGTTTCACTGTAGTCTCCGACGATCGCTTACACGTTGAAATCGAAGAAAAATTTCTGCGTCTTATTTTAGAAGAATTTCAAGCACGCCCAACACGCGCTTAATTATTTTAGACATCTTTTTCTTCTTCGAATCGATTTTTAAAGCGTCTTAAAGTATCCGTCACGGTAAACGCGATCGAGGTAATCGCTTTATTACCAACAACATGCTATCGTTTGTGTTCCTTTTTTTTTATATTTAATTCGACAGGATATTATCATTTATAGAGACGTAATCAACTTCCTCTTTCACAGCTTCACGGTTCGGTCTTACGTTCATTGCTCCGTCCTCTGGATTTTCCTCTGATTGCAATTAATAGTCATTTATAATTAGTCGCCGTGATGGCTCAGCACTCGTAATCCACAACCTGTGCCCCCTAATTTAAATTTTAATTACATTCCCCGATATTACGTTCAATCTTTAATCCCGCCAACCCGATATCAAACGGTATTTCGCGGCACGACGGCATTAAATAAGGGATGAAAAATGCATCGTGTCGGTTTACCAGCACACGTGTGACTGAAATTGTAATAGGAACACTCTAAGAATGCTTTTTTAATCCCTTATCATCGAGATGTAGGATATGCACAGTGGTTACAAGACGTATTCGTACATCACAATTTTTATTATCACACGCATCCATGAATTAATGAGAATCAAGTACATATATTAACACACTCTTGCATATATTTACATTAACCCTGCTGCGGTCTTTTGGACATTTTTATTCCGAACGTGTTTCTATTTTACTGAAAGATCTTATTAGTTTTAAGCGATAAATGAAGAATTGTTCCTTTCAATTTTATGTTTAAAATACCATTTTTTCTATAACTTAGGAGTTCTTCTGAATGAAATCAGAGGACGATTGATTCATACAATTTGAGAAACACAGTGAAGTTAAGTATACTCTATATTGTATACGAAATGCATTGCGTATTTCAGTCTACGTAATGCGATAGTACATGATTTGCAGAATACTGTTAACCCTTTGCGGACGGAGCAGTAAAGAAAATAGTTACGTCGCGCATTTGTGTTATAAAAACTAAAGCTGTATTTAAATAAATTTTTCATAAAATCTAACAAAATCATAAACAAACAAATTTAGGCCAACTCGACTTCTTAGGCTAGTATATCCATGCGTATCTTATACATGTCGTTTACGACAGACAAACGCTAGCCGCAGCGCGAGAGTTGGGCGGATATATCCGACACTCGTCCGCAAAGGGTTAATATAAGGATATAATAATATTATATAAGAAAAGCGTTATTTTACGTGACTGATATAAAAAGTAATTTGTAGTAAATAAAAATTTTTAGATTTATCTTTTCATATTATAGTCATTTTCTTACAATATATTAATATTTACCAATGCATAGTACTTTTACGTGACTACATACGTACATGTGGATTGCTGGAACTGTATACTACATTTAATTAAAAATATAAGCATTGAGATGTGTGGGTATGTACAAATACTCTTCTGTAGCCACTGTAAAACGCTTGTTTATGCCTCCGAAATCGCTGAATCGCGATCTATTCTTCACTAAGAGAAGTTAATCGAGTGCAATGCACGAAGCAATGACTCGTAAGGAAGACACGCAAACATGGTCGCGTGCCGTTTAACTTTTTCTCTCGTACTGCCGTTCACCCTCGTACCCTGACTCTTTCCCATCGGGGACGCGTTTCCGTGTAAAAGACGCGCTCGTAAGTGGATCGTTTGGGGTACGTGTGTCGTGTACGAGCAAACGTACACGTACGTTTGTACCTACCTAGTGAAAACGAGATACCCATGAATCGTGGGGAACGCCCCATCGTTCTTGATGATGCTGCGAGGGGTCGTCACCCCAATTTCCCTCGTACACCACCCTCGTAATTGCGCACTTCGGTTCGGTTTATAATAAAGTCATCGGGCAGACACGTTCCAAACGGGCTCCCCTTTCTATCGACGGATCTCTTATCGATTTTGCTCACCGATTCTCGTGAAAAAACGAACGAGAGGCTCTTATCGCTTTTAACAGATTCTCGATATACCTAAATAGTGTAGATTTTCGGCTCGTTGCGGACGTACGACATTTCCCGTTGCGATTTCGTACGATCGGTGTACCTTTACTTGTTTTTAGTCGAAGGGAAAAAAGGAAAGATATAAACAAAACGCATGTTTTGCGGATAAACGGAGAGTTTCGACGTTTTTCTTCATTAACGTTCGTCCAATTTGAGCAAAGAGTCCTCGTCCAATTTGATCAGTTAGAAAACGCAGAAGGAGGCGTTGCCACTTTGACGAGGAAACCTCGCCCTTCTTCTTTCTTTTCGTTGCTGTCCCGGGACGAGGGTGCGAAGACAATGACGGTTTCCAAGACCAGAATACAGAACAATACCACGGATGACAGCGGTACTCACGATTACAATGTGTCACCGTCGGAGTCTATCTACTAATTGCTCTCTCTCGATACACCGTCTAAAGATGGTAAACCTCCTTCCTCACCACCTCCCTCCGTAAAAGTCACCCTGTTAACAGAATTTTCCTTTGAACTTCCCCGAACCATCCCGACCCGCTCGCCAGTGGCTATATCTTCCCCATCGCAAAGAAACGATGCGCGCGATCACGAAATGGTCCCAGGTAGGTGAATTTACATGGTGTTAATCGCGCCCCATCGTCGATGAAAGGGTCCCTAATCATGGGAACCTCGAGTGGCAGCATATGCTGCCGATTCAGGGGAGTCAATTAAGCGATGGTCCAGGGAAACGGGGCGGGTGTGTGGGAATCGAACGATTTTTAGAATCAACAAACATAAATCAAGTGTTTCCGTGGCCGGGTCCCATATCGCCCCCCATTGTCGACGGTGTCCATCGACCACCCACGGCTCGCCGGTGTCATAGTCACGGTGGTGGCTCCGTGTACGGGAGCAGTTCCGACGCATGGGGACCAGGAGGGTTGAATGGTGGCGACAATTACGTGTTTAGAGGGCACAAAAGGGGTGGCACCCGTGGGACGATCCATCGGAGCGTGGTGGCGCGTGCCATGGTAATTCGACACTTGAGAATCATCGCGCTGGTACGCGATGCATTTTATGCGTTAGGCGATTTTCTCTACTATCACTCTCCACGCTTATGATTCCATTGTGCCATCGGTGGTTACCGAAGGGACACGCGAAACGGAAGTCACGTTGGAGAAGTCCCGTTGCGTCCGCGTGTATCCCCGTTTAGAAGTCTTAGAACTCGCGTTATGCTTGTTTGGAATTAGCTTGAAGAAAGGTGTACTTAACGATGTTGTTCGAGAGCAAGCGTAGTTTCATGTGTTTAAGTACATCGCAATTTTTTTGGTAATTCGTATTTTTAATGTTTTCACCCTTCATACGTACTCTTTATTTTACTGAAAATAGCAAACGAGTATGCTTATACAATTTGATATTTTGCTGATGATGTAGTAATTGTGTTCAAAAAATTTTGTGGTTCGAAATAATTTTTTACCTAAGTGTGAAAGCTGAAATATGAAAAAGATTTTAGATTTTTTAAAGGCGAAGGTGAATGATTTATGTATATATTATACATACAACATACTGCGATTGGTAATAATGAATTTATTTATTAAATTATTATTAAATTAAATTTATTTATTAAAAATGCAAATTTCAAAAAATGAATTTCTACATTTATTTTTTATAAAAAAAAGTTAAGATAATAAATGTAATAATAATACAATTCAAAATGTAACCATTTATAGATTATTTTGATATAGTAACATTTTCTAACGTTCACCAGAGACTCCACAAGAACGCATTAGAATTACCGGTAAGTCATACAATAAAATTAGTTGAGTGTAAAGGATTGAAAACGTAATTAAAAAAATGGATTTAAATTTCTTATAATTACATAAAAATTCGAAATCCATTTATGACTTATTACAACATTTTTTAAAATTAATTTTATTGAATTTTAAGCAGATGAAGCTGATTGTTGCCAAGTTTTTAACATTGATGATAGACATAAGTTATTACATTTGCTTACTATATTTATTCCAAGTGTAATTACGATTCCAATAAATTATTAAGTAAGTTGAGATGTGTCAATAGTTATTAAATTAGAACGACACGATTTATCAGCTTTAAAAATGAATGTTGATATGGTTGTAATTGATGTTGCTATTATTATTATTATTAAAGTAAGTATAATATATAAATATTTAATTATACTTAATAATTATTTTTATTAATTTTGTTTTATTACGCTACTCAACCCCTTGTGGGGTTATTATGCTATACTTAATGTATATAATATACGATAAATAAATTATCAATGAGGCAATTACATATCTTAACGTTGTGTGTGATCAATTACTACTTTTTGGTTGCAATGGCATTAATCCTTTGCTGATATTAATGGTGTAAAAGTTATTGTTGAATAATTTACAGACAAATTTAACGAAACACTGATTTATGTATCCTACCTTACATATACAAATAGGCAAAGTAAAAAAACAATTAAAAACTGATTAATCTAAAGACATGATTGGATCATATGGAACTGAACATGGTATCGAGTTAACCTGTTTAGATCTGATTCGCATATTCATCAATGAATGCATCAACAATCTTATGTATAGTGTGAACAAAAGTTTAAGACGGTAAATAAATTAATTTATTCCACGAACAGAACAAAAGACATTTATGTTTTATGATATTTAGTAAATAAAGCATTATTTCCTTAATGCACAATTGTTTACAAATCGTGAAACTATATCTTACGTTATGTGTAACAGATACTAGGATCACGAGATCTAGAATTACGAAACCGTAAAATAGTGACAATATTTCCGAATTTTATTTTAATATTCTTTCAACAGTATCTTACCAATCTAGCCAAGTCCGTCGCCGTAGCTGGCACTTCTTGATCCTGATTCATCCTCGTTACCCTTTCTCCTCCTCGCTGGTTCCTCCTCTTTCGAAAATGTTCGTCACCAGATCCCGTGAAACGACACCAGCAGAGAAATATCGATCAGTGAAACAAGTCACACGAACTGTCGCGCAATTGAGAAGTCACGTTGCTACACCGTCAAGATCAAAGATAGGACTGAGACGAGTGATTTGATCTCGGTGAACAGTGAAAAGATAGGGTGTACGCATCGGGGGTTGTGTCTACGGTACGTCTACGCCCACAACGTGATATAGAAATCAGCCCTGCGCGGGCTACCCTGACTAGGGGGTTGCTTCCAACCCCTGCTTGGTAGGCGGGGCCTCAAAATCATTGGTGACCTTCTCTCTTCCTAGGGAACTCTGTGCTTCGAGAACACCTACGAGAATGTACTTCTCCTCGCCGGAATTCTCTGTTAATCTCGTCAACCGTTTCCCTGAATCTACGATATTCTCCCTTGAATAGCGTTTGTTGTTGATTTCTCGCGACAAGGATTGTATTCTGGTTTAATAAAGGAACTTCATTCGAAATTTATTTATCGATTCCGGAATGTATATTAAAAGTATATGTGCAATACGTTACAACGCAATAGTTGATCGATGCAGGGATTGCTTTCACCCTCGGCTGTCGAAACGACCCACAGGTTGATCGGGGAAAGGTACCAAGTCAGGTTGCGGTGTCACTTCATTTGTCAGTTTTTCATTATCAGAGCATGTTCTACGATATTTAAACGACGTTTCGAAATTTTTTCAACTTAATGTTATTGTTACTTTTTAAACAGCAGTTGAAAGTTAAGCTAAAATTAGGATAGATGCGACAACCGAGGGTTAATGTAATACTTAATTAGCAGGATATTATGTATAAAAGAAACTTTAAGTAAGGGTTATTAAAAATATATATTTAGATGCTAAGAAATTCACACTAGTGGTGAAAAAATACATTTCTTACATGATAATTCAACAATCTTTCAGGATATCTTTCCGAGGTTCATAGGTTATTATTAAATAATATATCCTCAGTTTATGCGATTAGATACGTTACATATTAATATTGTAGTTGTAGTTAATATTGTAGATAGTAAATACGGAAGGAATTGCTTAGTTCTTTATGGAACTTGGTATTCAACGCTCTGAAATACCGATCGTGCAAACATCAGATTTTGGCATGCCCCCTACGCTTCAAAGTGGCGACTTTAGGAATGATATTCAGTCCAATCGTCGAAGCGTTGTTGATGATGATATTAAATACATTAGATGTAGTAAGGTCTCTTGTGTATATATTGTGGTAACTTACAGTACGATACTAATAATCTGGGATGCTCGAGTTTTCGACAATGCTAGATTATCAAATGTTTTGAATTCTTGGGCAACACCTGTATCTATACATAGACAGTAGCGGACAAAAGTTTAAGACCAAAGGGTCAAAGAATTAATAAGAAATAACACTGTAAATAAAATTTGTATTCTATGCTAATCAATAAATAGTGTTCTACTATAATGACGATAAAAATGAATAGATAAATAATATTTGCGAACCATAAGATTATGTTTTACATTGTCTTGTCATCTTAAACTTTTGTCCGGTATGGTACGTATACACGAATTATGAAACGTATGTTTCTCTAGTGCTCTCCTATGTTAAATATTCTACCCAGCATTCCGAAATATCTGGGAAAACTGAAGTTTAGTCACTTTAAATTAGTACCACTTTTGGGAAAGGAGATAGGACAAATGAGTTACAATATATCTATAAAGTCCTAAAAACTTTCTAATTTTACTTAATAAGTAAAAAATGTATAGCACTTCGAATACTCCCATATATCTTCAAAAATAAAAAAGTGCCAGATGGGATACTTTAGCTTAGGAGAGCAGTCTGGGTCAGTGGTGTCAAATTCACTTACCATCAAATACAATTACAAATAATTTGTGGACCTTAAGCAAAAAAAGATCTCCATAAAAAGACTTTATTGTGCAAAAACAGAAATTACTGTATACAAGTGACTATGGTAACCATAAAACGATGTTCTTTATATCATTCCACAATTTGTAAAGTTTCAAAAAGGTATTTTGTGTATCCTTTTTATTTCATTTTAATATTTTAATAAAATCAATTTCATGTTTGAAGCCACAAATTGGATTTTTGGACTTTGTGAGTCACATATGGGCTCCGAGTTGTGTGTTTATCACCATTGATTCTGAATTCGGTACCATTACACAATGTATGCCACGAGAATTTCTTTATCGATGCAAAATACATTTCATGATAGTTGGTAAATTTTGTTTGCAACGCACGGTGATAATTGGAACTATATTTGCCGAATTATCAGACATATGGGATGATAGAAATTGTACTGTACTTAAACATGTAATGGACTCGGGTTCATTTTGATTTAGTCATAAATACTTTTGTGTCATTTGTAGTACTGTGAATGTTACTTTCATTCATGAAATGCTTATAGTTGGTTCTATATAAATTGCATACATGCGATTAAAATCAAGAAAACTTTATACAGAATTACATTTTACATTCGATCATCGAGACCGTGTGCATGTGGCGACGTCTATTTCCTCCCACGAGAAGATAAACGAGTGATGATAAACACTGATTTAACTAATTTTAACGAGAATTGGAAATGCATTACCAGTGGCGAAGTACAGAATAAACTATTCATATTATACTATACATGCTATTAATGTTGAATCAGTCGAGGATATATCTAACCAATTTACCATTTTAGTGCCGCATGCGATATTACCGGTTAAGACTAGAATAACACTGCAGCACTCTTTACTGTTGGAAGTCATAACCATATTCTGTCACAATCAATCGTTATTCACAAAATTCACTTTGAGAATTCAGATTTACAATCTACAATCGCAATTTTCAATCTTCTTTATTTCTTAATATACATAAACTAATCAATAAATTTCTATGGCACATAAAAGTGTTATTAATACTTATTAATCCCTAACAAAAAAAGTACATATCTTTAATTGATCATTGGAAAAATAGTAATTCTGTATAGTTTTTCCTGAAAATCAACAACAAAGTAACTACCTTTCCTACCATGAATTCAAGGACATTTGTAAAGAAATTTGTCAACCTTGTACATAGCTTTTTGTAAACTCAGAAGACACATGATAATCTGTTACAGCACACGAGTTGAAAATCTCTGACCTGTAATGTGTGTCAGTCTTTTGCAGGTATTAGGAAGTTCCAAGTTACATCGAAGGATACATGTTTTCAATACTTTTGTGAATTTTCTATTTCAGAATGGTGTCTTTTGAAACTGAATTTGTTATAGAGAATAATGATACTTACTTCATTTCTATTACGACATTATTTACAAACGTTTATGTAATTTTATTTTGCAACTGTATACATTGTCTTTTAAGATCATTACAAGCATTAAGATCGATTTAATACATAATGTATAAAAATATTTCCTAAACATTCTGCTGTTATTATATTAGTTTCCTTTGCTTTGCATGTTGTGTAATTCTGATCATAGATTTCAATTTCTTAGTACCTATAATCTTACACGTTTGAAACTTGTATATTTCGTACAATGTAATTTTGCTTAAGTTTGACAGTTACTTACATATTTTATCAAATAGCAGAGATTGAAATTAATTATTAGTTCATTATTATACCCTTTAAATTAATTATGAAATAGAGATATTTTGCAGAAATTTCATGAATTTAAAGCGAAGTCCTATCCCGCTTCTATTATGATTAAAATTTTAGTAAAATCGTGAAATAATTAATACTGGAACAATAAATTGTGATAAATTAAGAAATCTAAGTACATGCTATAAATTTATGTTGCCAATTCTAATGGACGAAAGGAAATGTGTCCTGACTTTTATAAATTCTTTCTGTCATTTACAATTTCGTACAAACTAATTATCGATTTCGATTCTACAGATACCTCCTACATTAAAAATCATCCAGGGTGTTAAGTATAAAAATTTACTGAACTTTACTGAAATTTATTACGAAATAACAAGCAAACATAAGTACAGAACCATTATAGGATTATTTGTTAGCATAACCATTGAAATAAGAAAAAATTCATTGATTCATAAAAAGATCAATATAATATTTTATATTGGATTGATGTTTAACCAGATTGTATTAATCATTGATATAGGAAAATTCTACTTTAACAACTTTAGTAGAGGGAGAGATGGGACTCAGGTGTGAATAAAATAAAAATGACGTGTTTAGAATATTAATAATTGTATATTTAAAACAATTTAATAGTAACTACTTAAACTACTTTACAACTTAGCAACCACTACGTTCAGAATCACACTCTTTCTACCTCGCGCTCGCATTTTGCTGAGAGAAAATTGAATATAAAAAATAACATTTTAATGGTTGTTGCTATCTACGTATAAGCACAATCCGACTAAAACACATTGTATTTCAAGTAAAATTAAATTTTTGATTATTGAAATTAAATGATTTTTACAATTCAATAATTATGAAAGTGGTGTAAGTCCATTTACGACCCAGAAAGAATATATTATTTTAGTAAAATTCAAATGAAAGTCAGTATACAATCAAATTACATATCTCTAAATTCGTTGAAACATTTCCAAACTTAGTACAATTTATTTATATTTTTTAATGGACTAAAATGTTAACCTTTTAATATCACGAAAAAAGAATAAATGGACTTACACCACTTTCAGAATAAACTGTTCATATATAAACTTCAATACATTACATTAGTTTAGTACGATTAAAAACATTTTAGCATTTGTTTTATTTTGAATGGTCTTGTATGCCTGTCTGTGCTTTGCTGGTTTTTTACATGCTGCCTGGATGAAGAACAGTAACGACCGTCTGAGTGTTTTGTTTTGTTTCGGCGGTTAGTTATTAGTTAGTCGCAATAGTGCTTTTGTCGAAGGAACAATGGCGTATGCTCAGGCTTCTTTAAATTATCTAAATTCTTCGATTAACACGTTAACTGCCACGTCAGTCACTGGTGACTGACACTGAACTTTCCGTTTCGGCCGCGTCAATCATCGGTGACTGACAGTATAAAATGCGATATGAAACTAAAAAATTCCAGTGTTTTAAGTGTTGAATTAATGTCCAAACGTAACCATCTACTGCGATAAGAAACAATGGCTCTAATATATTTACACTTTTACATCGAGTAAGTTTGAATCTTAACACTTTACCGACCGGAAGCCTATTAATCGGCTTTTTACATGCTTCAGTTTGTAAGTTTTGTAATGTTCCCTTACACGATGGTGACTGTTTTGAGCAAAACTGTATATGTATATATATTGTATAAAGATATTAAACTATCAATTACTTGAAAAAAATCATTTTGTTCGATTCATTAATGATGCATCCACTGCAATGTGAGCCGATCGGGAATAAGTTGATCCACGAGCGGTCGGTAAAGTGTTAACACTTAGCCGACCAAATATGGTGATCTCCCATTTTTTCCTTGACAAAGCAGTGTCATTGATTCTATTTACTTTTGTTATAAGTTGGTCGTAAGCTGATGTTGAATTTATTTTGGAAAAATTGTATTTTGGAAAATTTATAAACAGTACTAGTTCAAGACTGACTAATAACTGTTGGAAATATACATTGTATATTGTTATGTTCGTTATACAGGGTGTTCGGACAGCCCTAGGCTTAAATTGAAAGAGTAACTCCCTGAGACATTCTAAGACGAAAATCAAGAGCAACAATTTTGCGTTTGAGGCTTTGTTTACGAGTTATAACTAGTTAAAGATTGCCCCAAATCAGCCAATCCGCTGCAGCGCCGTCCGTTGGGCTCGCCGCACACAGGCGAACCCACGACCGTATCGACATGTATCATAACGCTTACCTTGTGGGGAGTAGGAAAACTTGTTTGTCGTGGATAATTCAAAATCAAAACTTCAGTCACTTTTCAAAATGTTGAATGACATCACTAAATTCATCACGTAGGCGACGCCATTGTGGTGTCTGAAAGTGTAGAGTGGAGCGTTGTCTCTCCTAGAAAGAAAGGGGCGAACTCACAACCTCTAAACAGGAAAAATACTGATTCATCTTCTGTTTCAGACCTCAATAATTAAATAATAGTACAGGAACATAATAGCACTTTATTTTAAACCGGCCACGACCGTTCCCCTACGTTCGCTAATGAAGACTGTCCTGCAACCGTTCCACCCGCCACGGCATCGAGGAAGCAGGATCTTGAACAATTGCCGATTCCTTCTTTTCGGCACCGTGTGATGCTTTCGGCACCGCACTGTCCTTTCGGCACTGCACTACCTTTGCGGTGCCGCGTCAAAGAACGCCTACAGCTATTACGGGTAACTATAGTCGCTCTCCGTAAAATGTCGCGTATTGCACATACGACGAGCGTATGCAGTTATACGGTTCTCGAATTGTAATTAAAAGTGTGCAAGTTAAGACGTTATAAATACCCTGTTTTGAGAAAAGTTTTTTTTTTCGAAAACACCGTTTCAAAGCAACTCAGGTTGTAGTTAGCCGTGCAGTTTTGTCGCGGCACGCCGCGGCGGTCCGTTCAGCGAGAGTATCGCGGCGGAGAACCCACCCGTAGCGAAAGGGTTAAGGATTTATATATTGTAATTAAGGTATCTGGGTGAGAGCCCCACCAAACCCCCCTCAAGAACTTGATAATATTAAACAATTTCGAACAATTGGTATAGCTTTCATTCACATGATTTTTAAAACTGAAAGCACTGTCAAGATTAACGCCTAAAATATTTACATTTTATGAATTCTTGATAGCGTACTGATTAATTTGAAGACAGACAGTACTCTCCAGATATTTTCTACTAGTTTCATTTTTTAGGGAGATAGTTCTAATCCAATGTCAATTAAGTTTTTCCTAATTATTTTTAAAACACTCTCTATTGCGACTTCTAGGATAGAACTCTTTATGTACATCGAAATGTCATCCGCATATTGAGATACTCGCACCTCCCCTGATAAAATACCGAGTGAATGTAAGAGCATAAATTGCTTACGTTATCCACACAAGATCAATCTTTACGAAAACCGGATTGAGAGACTGAAATGTGCCCTTCTAATTGACAGCACCACTGTAATCTTTGATTAATCAGTCGCTCCATGAGTTTGCACATGATGTAAGCGAAATTGACCTAAAATTTTCTCCATCTGGTTCTTTCATAAGAAAAATTTGGCTATTGCTCCATTCTTCGGGAAAGGATTTGAAAGTATCTAGCATAACTAGCTTGCATTTAGTAGATAAGAATCGAATCGTTTTATAGTCGACTCCATCCAATCCAGGAGCCGAATCCAGATTAACACTATCAATAGCAATGTTTAATTCGTAAAAGTCAAATGGAGCATCCAGAAAACCATAGGTAGACACCTTCAAATTAAGAGTGGAATTTACTGGAACCCAAGGCGGGCACACTTGATTGATTGCACTTTGTATATTATCCGAGATAACATCAGGATCTACATATTTATTGCTACTGGTATTTGCTCATCTATTTTTTAAAATTTTTAATGTATTCCAGAAATATGTCAAAGACGTTCTACTATTGATTCCAACCACAAGCCTCCTAAAACTATTCCTCTTTTTATTCATAAGTAGCTTTTTGATAACGACTACTTGCTTTTTGTAACTGGTTCAATTAAGAATATTTGGCTGATGTTGCCACTTTTTAAATGCCGCTTTTCTTAATTTTATGTACTTATCACACTTTATATCCCACCAGGGAAGCGGATTTCTGTGAGATTGCTTAGGAACACTTCTTGGTTTAGGTGTGCATTTACTAACTGATTTTTTCATTATATTGACCATTCTATTGTACCACTCATATCCTGAACAAGAGTCTTGTAATATCCATCCACCAAATCACAATAGGTGTTCTAGTCTGTCTTTATGGATGATAATCTATTGCTCGTTTTCTTATACACAGTCTTTCTTGTATTTAATTTAATGCTAAATAATGAAATGATCAGATCCTAACGGGTCTTCCTCTAGTGATATAGTACAGTTATTCGTGATTCGGTGGTCAGACAGTACAAGATCAGGATTGTTCTTGAAATTATTTGAAATATTAAAATGAAATTTGGTGTAGTAATTTAAAATGTCTATTTCATATTTGTCAAGTAACTAAAGTAGTTTTCCGACTCTTATCCGAGGAGGTGCAATTCCACTCTACATGGTGGGCATTAAAATCTAGTATCAAAAAGTTCAATTTGATTTAATTAAGAAATTTATCCCATTTGTTGACTTTCAATCTGCTCCCTGATGGTTTATAGTACACAATTATATTAAATTTTCTGATTTCTATTCCTGAGTCACCTGCATCCAACGTATCAACTATCTTATACTTTGGCAATGCTTGGCAATGAAGATCATGATACCATCCCCACCCTCACCCCTCCTACCAAAACCTCATATCCATTCTAATGATATTAAAACCAGAGAGATTAAAGACCAATTCTGGTTTAAGCCAAGATTCTACACATACCAAAATGTCAATTTCTTTGGATAAAAGTATGAATTCATTTTTTTTAACAACGATGCTTCTACAATTTCAAAATACAATGTTCAGAGATAGCATTATAATACTACAATGTTAACGAATTGTTTGTAAAATAATTCAATTAATTGACCAATTAGTAGAAGAAAAGTCGTCTGTATTCGCTATTACCGTCTTATTAAACTGTTTTTCTTTGTCGTCCTAGCCGATTGGAGCTGTATGTATATTTTCCAGTTGAGTCCTGAGTGTCAATTTGGTCTAATTGTTTACTACTATTTTTCTTGTAACTTTTTTTCATCCAAATGAAGTCTTCTGAAAAAATCACTGTTAACCATTTCGATCTCTTGATTTTTTTTCAGGCTTATTCTTCTAATGATGACTTCTCCCAAACTTATTTCTTTAATCAACCCAATGAGTTCCTGGAGCAGTTCTTCTTCTTCTTCTTCTTCTTTGGCACTGACTTTGTTAAGCTTTTTTTGGACCTTATAATAACCACCTTGTTCAGGTACATAATGCTCTAGTTTATTATTTTTTATTTTAGGAATCATTACATTGCTACCCCATTTATTGCTGCTGCCTAGGATAATCCTGTGCATGAGTGGTGAAGGGGATTATGACTTCCCTTGCAGTTTAGGTAGAACTCAGGTTTGTTGCATTGACCATGAAATTCATCAGAACATCTGGAGCACTTTTTACTTTCTGCTTTTAAGAATTTTTGGATATGCCCAAATTCTAGGCACCTAAAACACCCATTTACCTTGCGGATATATGGAGTGACTTTAAGCCAGACATGCCCCCAGCCAATCAGTAACTTTGTTGGTAGCGCGTCCCCTTTAATTTTCATTACAATTGCCTTGATGTCCATCCAGATTGTTTATCCTTCCTTCATTGTTCTTTTTTTTTAATCTTTAAAACTGAATTTGGCCTAGATTTGCTACCAGCTCCTTCTTTAGTTCTTGTATAGTACTGTTACAATCAGTAACAATTCCCCATCTTTTTAGTGATCTTCTTGGTATATATGCTAAGATTTTAGCATTCCCACTGAGTTTTGTAGGATATCGTTAGCCATTGCTCGGATTTTAGAAATCATCCTAACTGATATGTCTTTTTCTCATGGCGTGACTTGTCTGTATATTTTAATTATGTTTTTCTTCTTTTTATTGGTAGCTTCTTCTTGTTTTAATACAATTTCTATTAGGCACATCCCATCTTGTGCACTGAAATCTTTCATTTTTCCAATCTTGTTCCTTTACATTAACATTTTTAGTTTTAGGATTGCTTATTGTGATTCCTACCACAGAAATGGCCATTTTCTTAGTGGTTTCCTGGTCCATGTTTCTCTTCCTTGAATTTTTTCCACTCTATGTACCTTCTAGGTTGAGATAGGAGGTTGAGGACGGGAGTTCTCGAGAACACCCCCTTCCAATACGCACGCTACTGCAGGAGACGCGTGTACGTGAGCTCAGCATTTCGGACGACTTCGGGAAATCGAGAGAGAAAACAAATGAAAGACTTTCTCTCTCGCTCTTGAAGCACTGAAATCCAATGTGGTTGGATTCTCACCAGGACTCATTTTATCTGTAGTGACGTATATGTAGGTATGAGTTCCCATGCGGAGACAATGAGTAAGATCGATGAAGTGCATTGTATTCAACCAAACCCACACCTATTTATTTGTACATTATTTTACCGAATAAACGTGCATCACTCTTGCATCCTTAAATTAATGGCTTTTATCATTTATTTGTACTCTTCGATTTTTCGATATTATCTGTGGTTGAGTCAATGAAAAAAAAAGTGCAGAAAGCTGCCCTTTCCTTGTATATATATATAATTTCCTTATTTCTCTTTGTTCATCACAATTCCTTAAATTTCAATTCTTTATGCAATAATTTATTGCATTACAAATTAGCCTTCATTGTTTAGTTATTTTTTAATTAATAAATACAGTCAAGTTTTGGCGCAAAATAGAATTACTTTTAGTTTCATGGTATTTAATGAATTACAATTAAATTGTGTACAATTTTTAATAATTTTATACATTTAGGCAATATTTTCGATGGTTTAATATTTTATTAAAATTTTTATAACAAATCTGAATGATATTACGTAAAATGTGTTCTTTTGACGATTAATCAATTTTTCGGATGATAAATCGATGATGTCCTTTAAAAACAAATAATTTACTGAATTTTATAATTGTTTGTACAATAAATTTTTGCAGTTCCCATTGTCCGGTATTATTTAATTATTTTTAATTTTGTAAATGTAAACGATTTTTAACACTAAATAGAGGCACTTCTAAATTTCCTTGTATTCAATATATTGCAATTAAATTATTTGAAGTTTTGATAGTTTTTAAACTATCGAACCTATATACTACAGTTCATGTAATATCTTTAATATTTCGTTAGTAAATAAGAAAAATATTCTGTAAAATTTTATTGATTAAAGGATATATACTTTTAATATTTAAATAATGATGGTTGGTTATTTGTTGGTTAATCTAAAACGTTATACACCTCTGCTTCTATTATGATTATGATTTTAGTAAAATCGTGAGAAGCTTAAGATTGGAAAAATACATTTCTATTAATAAAATAATTCTAATGCTTACAATGAAGCTAAGTTGTCAATTCTAATCAGTAAAAGAAAATGTGTCTCAACTTTTACCATTTCTATTCATAATTTATAATTCCGCGCAAAGTAATGAACAATTTCGGTTCTACACAATCCTTCTGTATTAGAAATTCACGATTACCTTCATTTGTTATTTTAAATGTAAAAAGTTACTGAACCTGTAAAATTCGTTACGAAGTGAAAAGCAAATAGAATTATAAAACTAAATTTCGTAGGATTATTTATGAACACACTCTTCTAGATAGGAAAAATATAGATAATTTATAGGAAATGAATATAATATTCCATACGCGTTATCGTTCAATTAATTTTTATTAATCGTTATTTTACATTAGCGACGATGCCATAACTTTACTTATTTCAAATTCGCGCTGAATCGTTCTGCGCAACCGCGGCCGGCTGCTGGCCCGTGACGCCGGTCGAGGTGACCCTTTCCAGCGTGGGACGCCATCGCGTACGGATGTTTGACAGGTCGAACGAAACGCGTCTCGCATAATCGCCAACCATAAACGCGTTTTTACGGGTTATAGCTTCGTGATTTAGCGTAATTTAGCCCATTCATCACTATTAACGGTCGGGAGTGTTAGATTTTTATTTTTATTTGTTTTTATATCACCGATTCGATACAAATTCAATTCGCCTACAGTGTTTCGCGACCGGGAGTGTTAGACTTTTATCTTATTTTTTTTTATTAACGAGTGGTGGTACCTGCATATAGGACTGCATCCTGGATACTACTGATGCTACTGATAATCTACCCGATGCAGGGCTATGGGGTCCATAGAAGACGCGTGATGCTAATCGCCATACGGTGAGTCACATATTTCATTGTTCTTCTGGTTCCCAATCATGTCGTAAGACGAATGGTCCAAAACGGCACGGGAATTAGTTGTATTTTTGCTTATTATTGCGAGCATAGTGACCACGAGTATTTTATTACTCGTGTACATTGATATATTATTTGTCAGGGCTTTCTTGTGTCTCACGTTTGCATAAATTTATTACATCCATTTCTGTTTCATATGATTTAATAATTTTACACAACTTTATTGTATTCGGTATTATTATTTGCATTAGAATTTCATATCATCTCATAATAAAGCTTCGATCTGTTACGCGGAAAAACTTTCGAAGGACGTTAGGGCTTGCTTACGTAATGTAAACAAGAAAGCATTTCGCGACGAGCCGGTAGGTGGCATCGAAGCAACAGCTGTCGAACACTTGTTCATTGTTTTCAATCATTAGACTCGTCGCTTCGATAACGCTACCACTCCAGGGTTTTTTTAACATGTTCATTCAGAGCTTGGAAAAATATTTCATGTAGTGAATAGAATGCAGTCTACTCTATATTAAAATGTTATAATAAAGTATAAACGTCATATATGAATTAGTTAATATGCATATATTAATATATAAGTACATTATGATATAATAGTCAATATCATCCGATGAAATTTTAAAGTAGCATGTAACAATAGTGTCTTACTAATATTGAAAATATTGAAGACCGATTTCAAAATATTCTCTTTTCCAAATTTTACCTAGCTCTGAATATTCGCCCTGTCCCTTTCCATTTCTCCATCCTAATAATAAAATAAATAAAATGAGTGAAATAAATAAACTGAGTAAAACAAATAATACCCTTCCTTGTGTTTAATTATTCTTTCCTCTGAAAAGTCTTAGATCGTTAGCTATGTTACTAATCACATTTTTAACTGGAATTCATAGCACACATGAAGACACAAGGTTAGTCATATTTTTATGTTCAATTATTATGTGTAGTACTGGCCGTTTTAGCATCCATTCGTATACATATCAATTTTTTAAACTCGGTATTTCGATTTCGTCGTTCGGCGTCGAATTGCAATACTTTCTTTGTGCATATTCGTTATTCCTCGGTGTCAAACTTCGGATGCTTGAGCGGCGGTTGCTACATGTAATAGGGTAGCAAATTATTCATGATACAAACTCCATTTTTAATTCAAAGTATTGTTTCTTGTCAGCTCAAAATTAAGTAAATGTTTGAATCTTCAATTTAAATACATATATTTTATACAAATTTACAAGTAAGCAATTCAGGAGATTTAATTTAATTCGAAAATTATAATTCAGATATTATAGTCTTGAATTTAGGAATTATATCTATAAATTTAAAATTCATTAATTAGTGCTTCTTTGGATTTTTTATTTGATCCGTTGTTCTTTCAAAGTTGTTTAGTTCGGAAGCTTTTTTTTAACGCACGTAGGGAATAGTCGAACATTCATAAAGAAATTGTGGATGTTTATGCAAATTAATATTTTTATTAGTACGATTAAAGGAATCGAGCTTAAACAAAAATTTATATCTTGCACATTGAGTCTATTTCGTGCTTCTACATTTATTTGAATTTCCTATTAATGCATAAACATCTATGGTTTAATATCGAGTTGCTGCAAATGTTTTGTCGAATTCATTCTCATCTGCTTGCCGAAGAAAAAAGAAATCTACAGCTGTATCTTCGAAGAGGCCCGACATATTGTCACGAAGAGGGCTGCAACGTAATGGTTGTCCATATTAGAATAGGCATTCTGTTCTACGATGGACTACCATTCTTTACGTTACTTTATCACTATGCTCGCTATTTGTCTGTTGTACACTATGATCAAAGATGGAGAAGTACTAACACAAATGTCGTTCCCAAATAAAATATAATATTATTTTGCACAAATAGTTTCGAATTTCTAATTAATTAAAATATTACTTTGTACTTCTTGATCATTTGGGTCATTTATTGTTTAATACGAACGGTAAGTCTCTTTTTATCGTTTTCACTTTCACTTTCAACACTTTAGGTGTTTCATGTAATATTTAAATCATAATTACGAATATTCAATTTTTAACTAAAACTTAAAGCTTATTAAATTGGTATTGCAAATTAATACAGCCTCTCAAGTTTTCTGATATGAATATTTTACTTTATCTAATATTTCAAACTTATTAAATTAATGTCTTGTATCATTAGAGGCTCTCGGGTATGTTCCCGATTTTCTTTTTTCAAAATTGTCACTTTATTTTGGAAATGCAATGGTTTTGACAAATGCTTAAACTATTTCTGTTAACATCCAAAGTATTATAATATTATTGGAACAAAATACATTAATTTGAATTCCAACATAAAAATTCTTCATTTACAAGTAATAATGAATTTTTTATTTTCAACGTTTTAATTTAAAAATGTTTTAAGTCATTAATTAGTATAAGTACTCATTTGGGTACTTCGCAAGATCTGTTAGTCTTCTCAGAGTTGTTTAGTTTTTCGGAAGCTTGTTTGTAACGAACGTAGGAAATATTCAAACATTTCTAAGTGAACGTGTAGTTTAAGAAAATTTATAATTTGACGAACTATGTTGAAAAAATAGAATTCGAACAAAGTAAAAAATATTTAACTGCTACGACCTATAAATTAGTTTTAATATTTCATATATTTTACGTATTGCATTTTCTATTTCGTATTCGTTTCGGTTTCCCATAGATGTTTCGCTCGATGAAGAGGTCAGGAAGGGGCCTGCCAGGACTTGGAAATTAGTACCGCGAATGAGCATAGTTTATAGGTTTTGCCCACGGTTTCTTCGCTTTTCAGAGAGTTTCGAAAATAGTCAGTATATAGGTTCTACCAATTTAGGAGTTATGGAAAGTAGGATCTCCGAGGGAAGGGTTTAGGGGTTTACAGATTAGAGAGTTTAGGATAGGGGGTTAAAGGGTAGGGAGTATCTAGATTCAAACCCTCCGTTTAGGCGGAGATTGGTTTAGTAAAGTAGTAGTTTGTTAGTACCTTTAAACTTGGTACCTTTTGTCCAGTAGTCAGCGTGGCCGTGGCGCGTATATACTCTCAGGGCCCTCCGTTTACGCGGAGCTTGTTTGTTGAAAGGTCACAGCCACGTTGCAATTCGAGTCCTTTTTTATTTGTTAGGGGTACCGGGGGTGGGTTTCGCGGTCGTGACGTTGGGGGTACGCGGTCGTAACGTTGGGATACGCGGTCGTAACGTTCGCGGTACGCGGTTTAAGGGGTGGATTCAAACCCTCCGTTCACACGGAGTTAGGTTTAGTAAAGTAGTAGTCTGTAAGTACCTTTAAATTTGGTACCTTTTGTTCGACAGTCAGCGTGGCCGTGGCGCGTATATACTCTCAGGGCCCTCCGTTCACGCGGAGCTTGTTTGTTGAAAGGTCACAGCCACGTTGCATTCGGGTGCTTTTTTATTTGCCAGCGTATTCCGGGGGTGGGTTTCGCGATCGTAGGGTTGGGGGTATATGGGGGAGGGGGGTGGGAGCAAACCGTCCGTTTATGCGGAGTTTGGTTCAGTTGTTCAATTCTGTACATTTTGGTACATTCAGTCCGGGGGCCAGTCTGTTTCTAGCGCGTATATACACTCAGGGCCCTCCGTTACCGCGGAGCTTGTTTCGTTGAAAGGTTATAACCAGGCTGGACTCGGACTTTTTTGGTTAGGTTAACGCGCGCGAGGGTTGTGGGAGTGGTGGGTTTAGGGAATTCGGTGAGCAGGCGCGCGTGGGGTTCTATGGGTGTAGAGTCAAGGGGTATTAGTAGGGCAGGGTATACAGATAATCGGTGTAGGAATACGGGACACCAACCAATCGGCGTGGGTTGTGGGAGTAGGACTCGGGGCGTTTTTCGCTAGGGGTGTGAGACGCGGGTGCATCGGGTTTAAGGGGTTTATGGGTTTAGAGTCGAAATGTGTAGAGGTTCGGATCACGTTTAAGGGTAATCGGTTTTGTGCGCGTTAGGTTCCGAGGATCAGGGGGTAATAGTATAAGGGAGGGGGCTTTATGGTTATTCGGGTCTTCGGTGGCGCGGAAAGCGGGGTGTGGGTTCAAACCCTCCGTTCACCCGGAGTGGGTTCAAACCATCCGTTCACACGGAGTTTGGTTTAGTAGAGTAGTCTTATAGTACTTTATAGTACTTTGTATTAGATAATCAATGTGGCCGTGATGCGACCCCACCGCCGGGGGCCGTCGTGCAGAGGCGTGATCCTTCCAGCATTTCAGGGTCCTCCGTTCACGCGGAGCTTGAGTGCGTTTTAGCGTTATAGCCACTTTGAATTGGGGTGCTTTTTTATTCGCTTTTTTATTTGCTAGCGGATTCCGGGGGTTGGTTAAGGGGCCGTAGGGTGGTGGGGGGGTACGGTAGGGTGGGGGGGTGGGCGCAAACCCTCCGTTTATGCGGAGTTTGGTCCAGTTGTTCAATTCTGTACATTTTGGTACATTCAGTCCGGGGGCCAGTCTGTCTCTAGCGCGTATATACACTCAGGGCCCTCCGTTGACGCGGAGCTTGTTTCGTTGAAAGGTTATAGCCAGGCTGGACTCGGGCTTTTTTGGTTAGGGTAACGGGTGTGGGTCGTGGGAGTGGTGGGTTTAAGTAATTCGGTGAGCAGGCGCGCGTGGGGTTCTATGGGTGTAGAATGAAAGGTGTAAAGGTGTTAGAATCACGTTTAAGGGTAAGCGGTTTTGTGCGTGTTGGTTTCCGGGGTAATATTATAAGGGTGAGGGGTTCTACGGGTGCGCGTTCCAGGGATTACGGTAATAGTATAAGGGTGAGGGGTTTTTTGGGTATTCGGGTCTTGGGCGCTGGGGTAAAAGTACTGGGGAAGGGGGTGCTGGGATGGGGGGCAGGGTGGGTGGGTCTCGAAGTGCAGTCACCTCCTCGTGGTGAGACCTGGAAATTGGTGCTGGTTTTCCGTTGAGTAATCAGTGGAATACCGTACCAAGCTAAGAACTGCGCAAGAAATTTATGGTTCAATTAATTTTGAATAAAACTTCTAATCTGCAATTTGTTTGACATTTAATAATTTTAAAATAAAGATAAAGTAAGTATAGCGCGGTTGTACAGTCCTATTATTCAACATATAGAGAACATTAAGTTGTATTATCGTGTTATGCAATAAACTGTTTGATTGAAATATGCACGCTTTTATATGTGTTGCATACCTTCACAGATCATTTTCTAATAACATAATTTTCAAATCGCAAAGGATACATTTCGGGAGTAATTTAGTATCTTAAAAGTTTGCGCCGTGACATTTTGCAACTCGTAGTAATAGTTGCAACTATTGGTTTTCGATTTATAAATTTTATCACACATTTGAATGGTTAATATTGAATATAAAAATAAATATTGTTACAGAACTCGTGTGGACCTGGAAATGAACAACGGGACAACTCCCAGCATCGGAAATCTACTGAAGAATTTACACATATATTGCAAAATCAGATTATTTATTGCAAAATTGTTTTATACAATGTATTTTACAAAAATCATAATAAATTAGATTAATTTAACAGTATTACAATGCTTTACCATTTATTCCCTCTCCCATCTTATCTAAGATAATAATAAATAATGTACGGCAAAATTTAAAAATAAAATTCGAAAACACTAGTACAAAACGCGAGAAAATAGAAAACGTAACGAAATCTGTTGAAAAATTCCGAGAAAAATATTCCCTGCTACCTCCTCGGTTGTTATGTTCTCCTAATACAAAATCGAGATTCTCAGAGCAAAGTTCGCTTCAGATTCGAAAGTTCCGCGCTCGGAAAATTCCGAGAAATGACGTCACGTTCCGAGAATCGCGAAATTCCGAGAAGTGACGTCACGTTCCGAGAAATTCTTAGAAATGACGTCACGGTCCGAGAAATCAAATTCATTTCAAATTTTGCTCCGAAAAGCTCGATTTTGTATCAGGAGAAGTGACGTCACGTTCCGAGAAAAATATTCCGTGCCACCTCCTCAGTCATTATGTTCTCCTAATACAAAATCGAGATTTTCAGAGCAAAGTTCGCTTCAGATTCGAAAGTTCCGCGCTCGGAAAATTCCGAGAAATGACGTCACGTTCCGAGAAAAATATTCCGTGCCACCTCCTCAGTCATTATGTTCTCCTAATACAAAATCGAGATTTTCAGAGCAAAGTTCGCTTCAGATTCGAAAGTTCCGCGCTCGGAAAATTCCGAGAAATGACGTCACGTTCCGAGAAATCGAGAGCGCGGGAAACATGTGCCACCTCCTTGCATGTCATGTTCTCCTGATACAAAATTTCAAATTCATTTCAAATTTTGCTCCGAAAATCTCGATTTTGTATCAGGAGAACATAATGACTGAGGAGGTGGCACGGAATATTTTTCTCGGAACGTGACGTCACTTCTCGGAATTTCGCGATTTCTCGGACCGTGACGTCATTTCTAAGAATTTCTCGACTTCTCGGACCGTGACGTCATTTCTCAGAATTTCTCGATTTCTCGGAACGTGACGTCATTTCTTGGAATTTCGTGATTTCTCGGAATGTGACGTCACTTCTTAGAATTTCGCGGCTTCTCGGAACGTGACGTCATTTCTTGGAATTTCGTGATTTCTCGGAATGTGACGTCACTTCTTAGAATTTCTCGGGCGCGGAATTTTTGAATCGAAATCGAATTTTTCTACAGAAATCGAGATTTTGTATCAGGAGAACATAACAACAGAGGAGGTGGCACGGAATATTTTTCTTAGAACTTCATGATTTCTCGGAATTTTTCAACTGATTTCGTTACCTTTTTTATTTTTTCGTGCTTTTTACTAGTTTTTCCGAATTTTATATTTAAATTTTGCAGAACATTATTTATTCTTATCTTAGATAAGATAGGAGAGGAAATAAATGATAAAGCATTGTAATACTGTTAAATTAATCTAATTTATTATGATTTTTGTAAAATACATTGTATAAAATAATTTTACAATAAATAATCTGATTTTGCAATATGTGTGTAATTTCTTCTGGAGATTTCCGATGCTGGGAGTTGTCCCGTTGTTCATTTCCAGGTCCACACGAGTTCTGTAACAATATTTATTTTTATATTCAATATTAACCATTCAAATGTGTGATAAAATTTATAAATCGAAAACCAATAGTTGCAACTATTACTACGAGTTGCAAAATGTCACGGCGCAAACTTTTAAGATACTAAATTACTCCCGAAATGTATCTTTTGCGATTTGAAAATTATGTTATTAGAAAATGATCTGTGAAGGTATGCAACACATATAAAAGCGTGCATATTTCAATCAAACAGTTTATTGCATAACACGATAATACAACTTAATGTTCTCTATATGTTGAATAATAGGACTGTACAACCGCGCTATACTTACTTTATCTTTATTTTAAAATTATTAAATGTCAAACAAATTGCAGATTAGAAGTTTTATTCAAAATTGATTGAACCATAAATTTCTTGCGCAGTTCTTAGCTTGGTACGGTATTCCACTGATTACTCAACGGAAAACCAGCACCAATTTCCAGGTCTCACCACGAGGAGGTGACTGCACTTCGAGACCCACCCACCCTGCCCCCCAACCCAGCACCCCCTTCCCCTGTACTTTTACCCCAGCACCAAAAACTCGAATACCCAAAAAACCCCTCACCCTTATACTATTACCGTGATCCCCGGAACGCGCACCCGCAAAACCTCTCACCCTTATAATATTACCCCTGATCCCCGGAACCCAACACGCACAAAACCGCTTACCCTTAAACGTGATTCTAACATCTCTACACCCTTGATTCTACACCCATAGAACCGCACGCGCGCCTGCTCACCGAATTTCCTAAACCCACCACTCCCACGGCCCACACCCGTTACCCTAACCAAAAAAGCCCGAGTCCAGCCTGGTTATAACCTTTCAACGAAACAAGCTCCGCGGTAACGGAGGGCCCTGAGTGTATATACGCGCTAGAAACAGACTGGCCCCCGGACTGAATGTACCAAAATGTACAGAATTGAACAATTAAACCAAACTCCGCATAAACGGAAGGTTTGCGCCCACCCCCCTCCCTACCGTACCCCCCACCACCCTACGGCCCCTTAACCAACCCCCGGAAACCGTTGGCAAATACAAAAGCAAATAAAAAGCACCCCAATTCAACGTGGCTATAACGCTAAAACGCACTCAAGCTCCGCGTGAACGGAGGACCCTGAAATGCTGGAAGGATCACGCCTCTGCACGACGGCCCCCGGCGGTGGGGTCGCATCACGGCCACAATTGATTATCTAATACAAAGTACTATAAAGTACTATAAGACTACTCTACTAAACCAACCTCCGTGTGAACGGATGGTTTGAATCCACTCCGGGTGAACGGAGGGTTTGAACCCACACCCCGTTGTTCGCGCCACCGAAGACCCGAATACCGACAAAGCCCCCACCCTTATACTATTACCCCCTAATCCTCGGAACCTAACACGCACAAAACCGATTACCCTTAAACGTGATTCTAACCTCTACACATTTCGACTCTAAACCCATAAACCCCTTAAACCCGATGCACCCGCGTCTCACACCCCTAGCGAAAAACGCCCCGAGTCCTACTCCCACAACCCACGCCGATTGGTTGGTGCCCCGTATTCCTACACCGATTATCTGTATACCCTGCCCTACTAATACCCCTTGACTCTACACCCATAGAATCCCACGCGCGCCTGCTCACCGAATTCCCTAAACCCACCACTCCCAAAACCCTCGCGCGCGTTAACCTAACCAAAAAAGTCCGAGTCCAGTCTGGTTATAACCTTTCAACGAAACAAGCTCCGCGGTAACGGAGGGCCCTGAGTGTATATACGCGCTAGAAACAGACTGGCCCCCGGACTGAATGTACCAAAATGTACAGAATTGAACAACTGAACCAAACTCCGCATAAACGGAGGGTTTGCTCCCACCCCCCTCCCCCATATACCCCCAACCCTACGATCGCGAAACCCACCCCCGGAATACGCTGGCAAATAAAAAAGCATCCGAATGCAACGTGGCTGTGACCTTTCAACAAACAAGCTCCGCGTGAACGGAGGGCCCTGAGAGTATATACGCGCCACGGCCACGCTGACTGCCGGACAAAAGGTACCAAATTTAAAGGTACTTACAGACTACTACTTTACTAAACCTAACTCCGTGTGAACGGAGGGTTTGAATCCACCCCTTAAACCGCGTACCGCGAACGTTACGACCGCGTATCCCAACGTTACGACCGCGTACCCCCAACGTCACGACCGCGAAACCCACCCCCGGTACCCCTAACAAATAAAAAAGGACTCGAATTGCAACGTGGCTGTGACCTTTCAACAAACAAGCTCCGCGTAAACGGAGGGCCCTGAGAGTATATACGCGCCACGGCCACGCTGACTACTGGACAAAAGGTACCAAGTTTAAAGGTACTAACAAACTACTACTTTACTATACCAATCTCCGCCTAAACGGAGGGTTTGAATCTAGATACTCCCTACCCTTTAACCCCCTATCCTAAACTCTTTAATCTGTAAACCCCTAAACCCTTCCCTCGGAGATCCTACTTTCCATAACTCCTAAATTGGTAGAACCTATATACTGACTATTTTCGAAACTCTCTGAAAAGCGAAAAAACCGTGGGCAAAACCTATAAACTATGCTCATTCGCGGTACTAATTTCCAAGTCCTGGCAGGCCCCTTCCTGACCTCTTCATCGAGCGAAACATCTATGGGAAACCGAAACGAATACGAAATAGAAAATGCAATACGCAAAGTATAAGAAAGATTAAAAATAATTTATAAATCGCAACGATTAAACAATTTTTTTTAATTAGGTCTATTCTTTTCGCACTGTTTGTAAAACTATAAATTTTAATAATCTATCAGACAGTTCGCTCAGAAATGTTCGAAGATTCCCTACGTGCGTTAAAAAAAAGACTTCCGAAAAACTAAACAATTCTGAGAAGAATATTAGACGAATATTAAAGGAGGTTTTTTATTATTATTTACAAATTCAAGATTTTAATGTTTGAATTGAAATTTGAAATCGAAATTAAATAATATAAACTTTAAATTCTTATACATAAAGCAATATATTAAAATGAGTAAACTCCTGAGGCTATATTAATTTGAAAGACTAATTATATAAACTTTAAATTTTAGTTAAAAATAGGATATTCGCGATCATGGTTTAAGTATTACATGAAACACCTAATGCGTTCTTGAAAGTGCAAGTAAAAACGATAAAAAGAGACTTACCGTTCATATTAAACAATAAATGACCCAAATGATCAAGAAGTACAAAGTAATATTTTAATTAATTAGAAATTCGAAACTATTTGTGCAAAATAATATTATATTTTATTTGGAAACGACATTTATATTAGTACTTCTCAATCTTTGATCATAGTGTACAACAGACAAATAACAGATAGCGAGCATAGTGATAAAGTATAGAATGGTAGTCCATCGTAGAACAGAATGCCTACTCTAATATGGACAACCATTACGTTGCAGCCCTCTTCATGACAATATGTCGAGCCTCTTCGAAGATACAGCTGTAGATTTCCTTCTTCTTCGGCAAGCAGATGAGAATGAATTCGACAAAACATTTGCAGCAACTCGATATTAAACCATAGATGTTTATGCATTAATGGGAAATTCAAATAAATGTAGAAGCAAGAAATACACTCAATGTGTAAGATATAAATTTTTATTTCAGCTCGATTCCTTTAATTGTACTAATAAAAATATTCATTTGCATAAACATCCACAGTTTATTTAAGAATATCTGATTATTCTCTATGTGCGTAAAAAAAAGCTTTCGAAAAACCAAACTTTGAAAGAACAATGGAACAAATAAAGAACTCAATGCAGCACTAATTAATGAATTAAAAATTTCTAGATATTATTTCTAAGATTCAAGGTTCCAATATTTGAATGAGAATTTTCAATCTAAACTAAATTCTCTCAATTGCTCATTTGTAAATTTGTAAACAAAATATGCATTTAAATTAAAGCCTCTAATATTTATTTAATTTTGAGCTGACAAAAATAATAATTTAAGTTTGAATTGTATCATGGATAATTTACTATCCTATTGCATATAGGCTGCAACATAATTTAAAATAAAAATATCACTAACCTTGCGTCTTCATGTGTGCTATGAATCCCAGCTAAAAATATAATTAGTAACATAGCTAACGATCTAAAACATTTCAGAGGAGAGAATAATTAAACACAAGGAAGGGTTTTGTTTGTTTTATTCGCTTTATTTATTTCACATATTTTATTTATTTTATTACGTTGAAGGAATGGGAAGGGAAAAGGTACGTATTCAGAGCTGGGTAATTTGGAAATTTATTTTAATACAAAGTAAACTGTTTCCTATTCACTACATGAAATATATTTCCAAGCTCTGAATGAACATGTTAAAAAAACCCTCGAGTGGTAGGATTATCGAGGCGACAATTCTAAGAATCGAAGACAATGAACATGTGTTCAACAGCTGTCGCTTCGATACCACCTGCCAGCTCGTCGCGAAATGCTTTCTTGTTTACATTACGTAAGCAAGCTCGAACGTCTTTCGAAAGTTTTTGTGCGTAACAGATCGAAGCTTTAGTATGAGACAATATGAAATTCTAATGCAAATAATAATACTCAATATAATGAAGTTGTGTAAAATTATAAAATCATATAAAACAGAAATGGATGTAATAAATTTATGCAAACGCGAGACACAAGAAAGCCCTAACAAATAATATATCAATGTACACGAGTAATAAAATACTCGTGGTCACTATGCTCGCAATAATAATGAAAAATACAACCAATTCCCGTGTCGTTTCGGATCATTCGTCCTACGACATGATTGGGAATCGGAGGAACAATGAAATATGCGACTCACTGTATCCTGATGAGCATCACGTGTCTTCTAGGTTCCCCATAAGCTGCATCGGGTAGATGGTTAGTAACATGTATCCACCATGTAGTCTAATGTTGTAGGCAGAAAACACCATACGATTCGTTGTTTAAAAGAATATAAAATAAAAGTCTAACACTCCCGCCGATCGCGAAATACCGTAAGCGAATTGAATTTATATCGAAATGATGTTTTAAACAAAAATAGGAATAAAAATCTAACACTTCCGACTACTAATGGTAGCGAATGGATTAAATAATGCGAAATAACAAAGCTATAGCCCGTAGAAATGCATCTATGGTTGTCGATTATGCAATTACGAACGAGCTGCATTCCAACTATCACACGATGCTATCGCGATGGCGTCCTACGCCGGAAAGGGCTGATTAAGTAGCCCCACGGACCGGCAGCCAACCGCAACTGCGCAGTAAAACGCGGTGCGCAGTACGACTCAGCGCGAACTTCTAATAAGAGAAGCTATAATTTTCATTTATTGTTGTTTAATATAAAAGTTAATATAAAATTTATTGTGTTTAATATAAAATTTTGCATTTAATAATTAAGATATTATGTTTCTTTGTGACTGTAATCCGTTTTTTTTAGTTGAAAAAAGAGAATGAATCGAATCCATTATTAATTATATAGGACTTCCTTTTTCCATTTTTTCCAAGACCATTTTTTCAGACAAATGAGTTTATCACGTTTCAAGTACTTCATCGTATACGTTGTGATAATTGATTTATTTTAATGAGGTCTCTTAATTTTATAACTTTTCGATGTAACTTTACCTTTAATTTTATATACATCTTATAACACGGGGCGCTACCTCAAGTAATGGTGCTCTGAAAAAATATGTTGCATAATTTGTGCTCGTAATGTGCTTTAAAAAATTGAAAAATAAAAAAATTCGGGTTCAGAAAAGGCTGTTTTTTTTAACAATCAAAACGTGATCAGGGGGTCTTAAAACGTGTTTTTCCGTAACAAAAATTTTTTCGAAATTTTTTTCAATTTAAGAGCATCCTTGTATACCGAAAAATAAGAATAATAGTCAGTCAAGATCTCGCGTGGCCCATGTCGTAGGCTTGCTTTCCACATTGGTTGGATTTCAGCGCTTCAAGAGCGAGAGAGAAAAACATTCATTTGTTTTCTCTCTCGATTTCTCGAAGTCGTCCGAAACGCTGAGTTCACGTACATGTGTACTGCTATAGTGTACGTAATGGAAGGGGGTGTTCTCGAGACCTCCCGTCCTTAGTCTGGCATCACAGAGTCAACGAATAAAGAAAGTATTTACAGAACTGCACCAATACCTTTTGTAGGTACATTTCACATAAAACCACCGCCATGCGTTTGATCAAGTGTGGTCAGAATCAATGAGCCCTATTGCAGCTTCTCGCGTTAGTAAAAGATATAGTTGTCGTCTGCCATAATATAACCTCTTTTGCATTTAAAAAGAGTAAGTAAATAATTTCATGAAGTTGAAAATATAACAATTTTTTAAAAGTGTGAGAGTGTTATAATCTTTATTTTCAGTTTAATTTATTCACAAAGTTGTTTAACTTTTATATAGTTTTTGTTACTTACGATGAACATATCGATCATTAAACTACAATATTAATATTGTTTTATAAGGAACAAAAATTGTATTGTGTATAGAAAACAGCATTCAGTAATATTATGTATATAAATGTCATATATTTTTGTAATAAAGTTTTTATTAATTTTAAGTATGTTTTAATTTTTTCCATAAAATAGCATTAGTTCTGACATGAATATAAAGTTATGACATTTTATTAAATATTTTTATTTATGTTAGAAAAGTATTCTACTAATTTATAACATTTTTATATTATTAGTTAAATTTAATTAAATTAAATTTAATCATAACTTATATATGCGTAATATGTATAAGTTGGGTTTTAAATGATGTTTTGCAGAAATATATATATTTTATGTGGCAGATTTGAACAATGTCAGAAGTTGAAAAAGCAGAAGCAGAAACAACAGAAGCAATTCCAGAGCAAGATGATGTGTCTGAGCAAGATAAAAAATATTTTACAGATTATGTAAAGGAAACAGAACAGCGGCTAAGTGCAAAAGAAGAAATTAGAGCAGCTAATTTAAATCCTAATAGACCACCAGAAACATATTTTGGCAAATTAGATTCAACGCTGAAAAGAAATACTACATTTGTTAAAAAATTAAAAAATTTTAGTAGTACACAGTTAGACATAGTCTTAAAAGATATGACACATTTAAATTTAACAAAATATGTAAGTGAAGTTGCCACTGCTTTAGTAGATGCCAAACTAAAAATGACAGATGTTGCACCTGCTATTAAAGTTTGTAGCTTTTTGCATCAAACATATGGAGAATTTTCAACTCATTTCTTTGAAAATTGGCAAAGAATTTTATCTCTAAAGGTTGTGGATAAAATTGCAAATCCAAGTAAACTTAGGGTAGATCTTCGATTTTATGCTGAATTAGTTAATGCAGGAATTTTTACCCATAAACAAGGATTACCTTTACTTGGTTCTGTATTAACAGTTTTAATAAACATGGATAAAGAGGAACACAATAATGCTAGTATCATATTAAGTTTTTGTAAACACTGTGGTGAAGATTATGCAGGTCTTGTACCAAAAAAAGTAAGAGAAATATCTGAAAAGCTGAATACTCCTGTGCCTAAAAGCAAATTACTTTCACCTGATAAACAACAAAATGTTAGATTATTACTACGAGATTATTATAATTCATTGTGTAAGCATTTGTTAAAAGAACATAAGGATCTTCAAGCTTTTGAAAAGCAAAATCGAAAAATCTTACAAACCAGAGGTGAACTAAGCTCTGAGAGGAAAGAAAAACTTGAGAGCCTTCAAGTATCTTACGAACGTTTACTTAGTAATGTACAAAGTTTTTCTGATACTTTAGATGAACCCATGCCAGAACTACCTGTAGATAATGAAATGAAAGCAGAAGCGGAAGAATCATTAAAAATGATTAGCGAAGGAGAAGAAAACAGCATTCTTGAGGATATGTGGGGAGATGAAGAAACTAGACGATTTTATGAAGTGTTACCAGATTTAACAGTATTTCTTCCAGGATCATATTTAAAAGAAGTACCTAAACAAGATGTTCCAATAAGTGAAGAAGCTCTAGATGAAGAAATAACATTTGATGAATTAGAAGAAACTGAAAAGGTAGATGAGCCAGAAGCAGAAGTGGAGGAACCACAAGTTTCGAATATAAGTAATAAAATACTTCTAGATGCATTTATAACACATTTACCAAATTGCGTAAATCGTGAATTGATCGATAATGCAGCAGTGCACTTTTTAATGAATCTTAACACAAAACATAATAAGAAAAAGTTAGTAAAAGCATTGTTTGGTGTATCCAGAATTCGTTTAGATCTGTTGCCGTTTTATTCACGCTTGGCGGCTATTCTTTATCCTGTTATGCCTGATGTGGGAAATGATTTATGTTTAATGTTGAAACATGACTTTAAATATCATGTGCGCAAAAAGGATCAAATTAATATCGAATCAAAAGTAAAAGTTGTTAGGTATATTGGTGAACTTGTTAAATTTAAACTTTATTCAAAAATAGAAGCCTTATATTGTTTGAAAGTTTTGTTACACGACTTTACACATCACCATATAGAAATGGCTTGTAATTTGTTAGAAACATGTGGGAGATATTTATTTTGTTCACCAGACTCACACCAAAGAACAAAAGTGTATTTAGAACAAATGATGCGTAAAAAAGCAGTCACTGCATTAGATTCGCGATATGTAACAATAATTGAGAATGCGTATTACTACGTAAATCCACCAGAATCTACAGGGGGTATGTCCAAGAAAGATAGACCACCGATTCATGAATTTATAAGGAAGTTATTGTATCAGGATCTCTCAAAAACAAACACCGACAAAGTTCTTAAGTGGATGCGTAAATTAGATTGGGAAGACGAAAGTGTATCATCGTATGCCATTAAATGTCTCACTGCCGCGTATAATGTTAAGTATTTAAATATTCGGTGCGTAGGAAGTTTGTTAGCTGGACTTGTTGCGCATTATGAAACTATAGGTCCTCATGTAGTTGACGGTGTTTTGGAAGATATAAGATTGTGTATGGAAATCAATTTACCGAAATTTAATCAACGACGTATTGCTATGGTGAAATATCTCGGAGAACTGTATAACTATCGTATGGTAGAAAGCGGGGATATTTTCCGAACATTGTATCTTTTAATTACATTTGGGGTCAGTATGGATCATTCTGTGCCAAGTGTTCTAGATCCACCTGAGCATCTTTTTAGAATTCGGCTGGTTTGTACATTATTAGAAACATGTGGACAATATTTTAGCGGTGGTTCTAGTAAAAAAAAACTCGATTACTTCTTAATATTCTTTCAAAATTACTATTGGTTTAAATATACAGATCCAGTTTGGACTTCGGAAAATCCTTTTCCAGTTGGTATAGATTATATGTACCGCGATACGTTAACGATGTTAAGGCCTAAAATGCAATTGTTCCAAAGTTACAAAGAAGCGCAGTGTGCTGTAGAAGAATTGCGAAATACATTATATCCCACTCTTGGAAATCCTATTGCAGAAGATGGTATTGAACGTACCGATGGAGAGTCCGACATGGGTGTAATTGCTGAAGGAGACGAAGATGTAGCTGTAACATCCGGAAATGGTAGCGGAGATGCAAAGTGTGTAGCTGATTTACATTTTGAGGAATCCGAGGACTGTTCCGAGGCACAGTCAGAAGAAGATTGGACCGCCGATGCAGAAAGAGATTACACTATGGGCACACAAGAGAATACCCAAGGAGATCAAAGTCTTTCAGAAGGCGGTACCGATGGTGTTATCATGGATGTTACAGAATTAAATGCAGCATTGCCAGCCGGTCCCAGAAGAGTAAGTTGTCCTGAGGATGATGACTTCTTATCTGCCCTTGATAAAATGGTTTCCGATAATATTCAAGATCGAATGCGAGATTCGGTGAAACCACAACAAGTAGACATTTCAGTTCCTTTACATGTGAAAAGCACTAAAAAAACGTACGAACAATTACAAGAAAGACCTTCTGATAATAGTACAGTGGATTTTGTACTTATGTTAAGAAAAGGTAACAAGCAACAGTACAAAAATTTAGCGGTTCCTGTGTCCTCAGAATTGGCAATGAATCTTCGAAATCGGGAACAAGAACAGAAAGAAGAAAAGGAACGGGTTAAAAGATTGACACTGAACATTACAGAAAGACAAGAGGAGGAAGATTATCAGGAAACAATTAATCAGAGTACCAGGCCAGTGACGGTAAACTTAAATAGAGAAAGACGACAGAAATATAATCATCCTAAAGGTGCACCGGATGCTGACCTTATTTTCGGCCCCAAAAAAATTCGGTAAATGCATTGTAATGCTTCTAGAAGAGAATACTTATCAGAAAATCACAGGTGATTTACAATTCGGAGTACTTCATATTCATGTTTATATATGACACTTATAAAAAATTAGTAATTCTTTATTTTTAATTTAAAATACATACCACCTATATGTTGTTTATACGAATTCTTAGTCATACGCGATTTTTATTGTAAGAACGGTTTTTGTAACTGTATCAAAAACGCAAAAATGTCATACGTGTCAATATGTATTTCCGTGTATTGAAACGCAAAAAAATATTATTTTTACTTAAAAGATATTTATTTTTTGATACAGTTGATATAATTAAATGACATGGCTGTTTTGCACGACATACCAAGTTACATAATCTTTATGTACAATTAAAGGTAATCTTTAAATTCAAAATTAAAAAATAAGTTTGGTTAAACTGTTATATTAATGTCGTTTGTTGTAAAGGAATAAACTGTAATTAAAGATTTACATACTGACATAATAAAAGCTGTGTTAATAAATCATACTCCAAAGTTATTCTTAATAATCTAATGAAACATTTATTAACCATAGAAAAGATACAACATGTTTAATATTAATGATAAAACTATTACTTTAAAATGGAATAAGTTTTTATAAATATTGTAATGCGTTTTATATGCCTTTAAAGATTTCGGTAGATTAAGTTATCTTTAACCCTTTGAGTGCTGAATACTTTTGACCAAAGTGCTCCATGTGAATTCAGGATGGAATATTGTTACTTATTATACACTGGCAATTGTGTTGCAATAAATGGAAGAGCGAAAAAATTGACAAATACATATACACGTCTACCTATCGTCTTCACGAGTAGCTTTTGTCAGACGCACATATGCGCCCATAATACTCAAAGGGTTAACATATAAATAAAGGTAAGGAACTGATCATTTTTTAGAAAACAAATACAAATATAAATAGAGTTAAATTTGATATACAATTATTTATTTTTGTCTAAGAAATTATTACCATATACAAAATGAATATAAATAAATGTTAGGTGCTTTTATGTCTGATATAGCTCTGTTATACAGTTTGCCATAATATCACATATCTACCATAATATATGATAATGGTAATTATAAATTAATACTAAATACATTCTGCATAAGTATGCATTGTGTTACTCCCATATTTTAAAGATCTTCTTCCGCATCCTCAAATTGACCTGCTTCTATATCCATAGCATCATCTGTCTCTGTACCATTATGATTAGTCCCTATTTGTTCTAAAGATATAAAATTGCAAAATCTCAATAATATATCGAGTTTACAGATAAAAGCTTTCTACATAAATTAAAAATATTACCTGTTGGTAAAATATAGGGAGCATCACCAGCACCAACTTCATAATGTTCAAAATCATCCTCTTCTGCATCTTCATAAATGTCTTCTTCAGCTATAAAGATATACAAGTTTTTACATGTCAGATTTTCAAATAAGAGTTCATAAAAACAGTTTTATCTACCATCAGAAAAACTATCTTGTGGATCAGGATGAAGGGCCTGACAATGGTTCATTGCTTGAAACATTGCCTCTAAATTATTTGTGTTGTCTGGAGCAAATCGCATTTCTGTGATAGTTGTATCTGCATCTTCATATTCATTGTCTGAACCACTATCAGAAGCTGGTGATAATGGTACATCTATATGAAACATTACATGTAAAAAAAAAACATACGAAGATATAATCTTTATATTTGCAAAACAGATTATGGAAAGTAAAACCAAATTCTTATTATTAATAACTTAATTTAATTTCATATAATTTTTACTTTTCATTAAAAAGCAAGCAGTTATGTCCAAAGGAAGCTTAATGTACCTGGAAGATCTACTTTTGCATCAACCATAACATATAAACATTGTCTTGGATGTACTTCTTTATCTCGTGATATGGCATGTAAAGATATATGAGGATATTCAAGTGAAAATCCTTGTCGTGTATCATAATTCACCCAAGAAAGTAAGCTACCAATGTGAATATTACATTAAATAATAAACATAATACTATCATATATGAAACTGTTTCATTTTGGTTTTTACCTCTCTGTAATATACAAAGTTCCTTTTCCTACTTCTCTATCATTGATGTATACAGTAGTATTTGGTTCTTCATGACGTATTCCTTCCTGTGGTGCAAGAAAATTGCTAAGCACTACCATTTTTTAACTGTAACAATAATTTTAAAAATATTTATAATATGAAATTAATATAATTTAATTAAAGAATTTAACTGTCCGGCAAAATAAAAGAAGTGAAAAAAATTAAAAGGTTATGCTAAAATTTATACAACCACAGATTTTATTATATTATAACAAACATAAACACATTATAAGTAAAATTCAAAAACATATTCGTTCCTAGCTTATTTGGAGTTATAATTATAAAAATGGGATGTAAAACGCAGCAAACAAAATATAAATGAATACTACCAATATTAGTTTTAAATAGTGTTATTTGTATTTTATACTCATTTAGTTAATTGTATAAACTATTTATATACAAATATATTACTTACTTTTTTTTACAAATAAATTACAACTAATAAAAGACTAAATTTTCCACCAGATAGATCAATCTTAAAAACTGATAAAGATTTTAATTCTTACACGATACTTCGATCACGTTTTATATGTCGAAAATAGTGTATAGTTATTAGGATTCACTAAAACTTTACGAATGTTAATTGATATATAGACTTTTCATTTTCTAATATTTGAAAATATAAAATTTACGCGCACTCTATTATGTTTATCTTTTATATTGTTGATGCAGAATACGAAATGTACGGTCAACTCATTTACGTTGTTTGCTGTACTTTCCTAAGATAAACTATATGTACAATAAACTATATCGATATTAAATTGTGCATATGTAAAACGACGGCAAATTCTGCTGAATTATTTGTGAGATTATGGTATATAAAAAATTGTTAAGTAAGAGATTTCGTAAAATTATGAATATAAAATATAACATAAAATAAAAAGTCAAAATTTGTATACACATTCCGTTCTTTTTTAAAAGAATAAAATAAAAGATACGAATTACGTTTTATCACAATTTCATAATTTTAATTTTCAATGATGAACGAATATAATAAAAATTTATCAAGAATTATTGAAATTTTGTTAATAACAATTAATAAAGTAAATTTGCTATATAATATTCGTGTATGAAAATACGGGTATGATAGTAACATAATCGATAATAAAACACAAGAAAGCCATTTGAAAATGTTTTATTAGGATTACATGTGGCAAGCGAGGCTCTTGTTTCCAATTCCTCAAATTTAAAATTCATCTTCATAACATTTTTACGTACATACATACATACTGTCAGTACAATAAGTGCATTTTTTTTTTAGTAATTTGCACTTCATTTACTAGTAGAAATTATTATTACAAGAAATATCACCTCAATATCTTTCAGAAAGTCGGTCAGCATCCTTGGGCAAATTTTGTTTCCTAATGAATCTATACTATTCAAGTACAACATATTGAAGAATATCTGGCTTGATTACTATGTGAAGTATTTAAAAAATTAATAATAAATGAACACTAAATCATTTATATTGATAAACATTGCATTTACCTTTTTAACAATGAATTAATACATGTAATGATTTTTATGGAAAATTAATAAAATATTTTGCACATTAAGAACATTTTTTATCATTGAAACATTTGATCACTTTTTTTATTAAAATTACTAAGTTACCCATTGTAAATAAGTTCTATAACATATTTTTCATACCATATGTTAGATATCAATAATTCTGTACAGTTCATGCCAGATTCTTCAATTTTATATAATCTTATACCACTGATAAAGGTAAATAATATATAATAGAACAATATGGATATAATGTACAGCTGAATTAAATAGTTATACTACATAATTGAATATCACTAAACGTGACTAATGTTAAGTGTGCATTTTCTTTAGTTGTGTTCATGGGTAACTGAATTTTACTATTGTTTCCAAGGGGCTAAGTTCCAAAAAAACATTAAGAAACATGTATCACATTAAATCTTGTGACGTTTTTGATATGTTTTATGTTCCTAAATATTATAAAAGTCCTTTGTAGACATGTAATGACAACTTGATCAATAGTAACAGTAATAACAGTTATAGAAGTTGCACTAATGATGATGCTATGAGCAATAATAACAGCAAGTAATAGTACAGCAATAGCAGTGGAGGTAGTTATAATAGCATTAATAATAATAATAGTCATAATAGTGTAGTAGGAATTGAAGCTTAATTATGAGTTGAAGATTGATAATAGTTAGTGAAATAGCATTAGTAATAATTACTGCAGCATAATTGCAATTATAATTTATTTGTTAAACATTTAAACATCATTATTAAAAAAAGATTATATAAATCGAATTTCGGCGACTGATAAAAATTGATTATAACAAGTTGTGTAAAAGAACGTAATACAATAATTAGAATTAAATAATCTATAAAAATAGTTATAAAATTATCATTATGATACAATTATAATAAATATATAATATCTAAATGAAATTCGTTTTCGATTGTGCAGAAATGGAAGTATTTTCGATATTCATATTGATATATGAAATCCTTTCATCTGTGTGAAAATACAAAAATTAAAAATAAAAGAAATACATAGAACGATGTTAAAAAAGAACACATTTTTATATACAATAAGAATATGTGTATGGCACAAAGAGTTTATGAAGAAAAACATCAAATATTATCTTTAACTTAACACAGAATAAATACTTTAAAGAGATGTAATCTATCTTTATCATTTAAAGATAGCGTTTTTAGTTTACATTTAATGATTTCTTTTTGCTATGCATGTTTTTTTTGGAACCTCTCCCTTTGTATTAATCTACACCGTCCATTTGTATACTTTGCTTATATCATAAATACAAAACTCCCATAAACAATATTCTTAGATATCACTACACGCAAACTTAAGTTTGCAATGTGTTTGTAATTTCTCGATGTACAGTTACCAAATCTTGTATAAATCCAGCTAATCTAGCATTTAATGTATCCAAATTTTGTTTTTGGACTTTGTTTGCACTTAATGCAAGCTCTAATTGCTCATGGACAACCCTTAACATTTCCCGAAGTTCGGCATTTTCTTTCTGTAAAGTCTGAAAAATAAAATTGTTAATAATCATAATTAGATATAACTTCATTAAAAATATTATACTTCATCAATTTTTTTTCATTAAAAAATACATATCACTTTTATTTAGTTTACTGAATTATTATGCTTTTTTTAAAAAGAATATAACAATAGACATTTTCATATAACAACTATTTTAAAAATTATTGATATTAAATAACGTTATACTATAATATATACATACTACAAAATCTTTATTTTTTGTAGCTATGGTAAGAGCTTTAATTTCTTCATTTCTTGTTCTAAGTTCACTTTCTAATGCTTCAACTCTCAATCTTAATGCTTCACTGTTGCCTTCTGCTATTTTTCCAGCTTCTAAATCTGCATATTTGGCTTTAATTCTTGCATTTTCTTCTTTGTATAATTGTAACTGTCTTTTCCATTCATCAACATTAGCTGTAGATTCTTGTAGTGCACTTGTTAATCTAGCATTATTTGTCTTCAATGTAGTTAATTCAACCTGCAATCAGATTTAAGCTCCAAGAATTAAAATGTAATATGGTACAAATTATTTATAATAATTATTTTAATACATGAACATACATTTCTTTTAATATATATAAAACCATACCTCCCATTTCTTAGCATTTGCAGAGCTTTGTGCCAATGCAAGTTTCAGCCTATCATTTTCATACTTAAGTTGCATTTCAGCTGACTGTCCACCTTGTGTTGAGCTAAGTTGTGTTGACTTCCCTTGATGTTGTGGACTTTCTGTACTCTGCTGAGAAACACTCTGTGATCTTGAATGGACTGCATTTTTCAATTCATCATCCACTTTATACTGACAACTACCAGGTAAGGGACTGCTGCTTACCAAAGACACACTGTTTTGAGTAGAAATCATGTTGGCATTTGGATTTGAATTATTTGATGCTGATATATTGGAATTAATCATTGATGAATTTGGTGGGTCTATAAGATCTTGTTCTGATGATGGCATACCCGATCGTGATGTAATCGGGCTAACATTTGCACTAGTAGCAGGAGTGACAGATGAGCTATTCGATTGTAATTTAGCACTAGCTAATTTAGTGGCTTCTTTTACTTCATGAAACTTCTCTATAAACTGCCAAATGAATAGTATTGTCTCTGAGATTGTGGTATACACATAACTGCATATTAACTAAGGACATATTTCACAAACCTTTCCTAATTCTGCTTCAGATGAAAAGCCAAGACCATATACAGTATTAGCCCTAACATCTGACCATTGCCCAAATTTTTGTGATGTTTTTGTGAAAGTCATATTTGGAGTAATAGTACTGTTTACTAGTGTCTAGAATAAAAAATAAAAAATGTGAATAATGTTTAAATATAAGTTTAGTTTTTGTAACAGATTATTTTTTAATCACCCTTGTTCCTTCAACAGATATTATTCTGTATAAACTCCTTGTGAAGTCATAAAAAAATGAAACAGATACTGCTGCCGTAGATGCAGATACCCAAGACTTTTTTGTCTTAGGATCAATATGAAATACGTGTGCTTTGCACATGAATATTGGTTGTTCGCTGTAATTTATTAAAAGTAAGAGACTTAGGTGCTTAAATATACTGACTTAATTAATACATGCATCATCTATTTGTATCTCATACTCAAAATATAAATTATAGGTATTTTAATAATAAAGAATATCTTGAAGTGTTTTTTTTTTTGTAGAACTTTATTATATGTATATTCTACAGAAACATAACAAAATTAAGTACATCAAAAAATTTCAAATTACATCTTCTTACATGCCTTAAAATTAATTGAATGAAAATCTAATAGTTATAATTTAATATTACATTAATACAAGCTATATTGTACAAATTTGGAGGAAATTAAAAGAAATAAATATAAACAAGCAATTTTCTGTTATATCTTTTACAAAAAAAAATGTTTTAATTTCAATTTTTTTAATTTCTTATACGTGCAATGTATGTACAATTTATATACATTGTTTAAAATAAATAATTGTAACAAGTAAATGAATAATTTAAGTCAAAAATAATTAAAATAATTTGTAATAATTAATTCAAATAATAACATAAAGTATCTCTTTACTCAAATATAGAACTATTTATAAAGTTGATTAAAAAAAGAACTAATACATTGCACAAAATATTTTTATATCATATTTGAAATAAAAAAAAAAGGTATAGGAATATTTTTAGTCAATACATGATCGCATTATAAAAACTGTCGAATAAATATAAACAAGACAAATATTTTTAAAATTCATGGAATAAATTTTTACAATGCAAATCTAAAAATATATCAAACGAAGTTCGAGTAAACAAGTAGGATAAACATATTTTTCGCGGCTCTGACATATTTCGTTTTTACTATTCTATTTCATGGTTATATATAGATAAAAGAAAAGAAAAACATTCTGGTTCACAGTCTCCTTATGTACGCATCCACCTAAATGCGTATCCGTGATGAAGTCGGGAATATGATAGTAAATAGACAGGAAAGGGATAGTACTGTACATTAGCTAACGCAATGAAATTGACCTATTATGTATCAACTAATAGCATTCAGTAATAGAGGAATTAAGGATCATTTATGGTACTTATATGCGATGTGAAAATTGCATATCGTGTGTACATATATTACACACCCTTAAAAGGCGGTGCGGAATACCACCACGTTCACTTACCCCATTGTTTCTTTGCCTGATGCCATATAGATAAATGCTAATTTCACAGACTAATATAAAAATCGATTTAACGCGAATGCGTGATAACTATTTGCGCATAAAATTTCTCAAAATTATTTGAAAATGTACAAAAATCAGTTCGGCGAAAAGGAAGAGTACACCAGTTGACAGCCGCCATCGGCCAAAACTGTATAGCGAACGGCAATGATCACGCAACAACATGAAACTAGTCGAGTTTCCATCATATACCTGGATTTAATCGATTTTCCACGAAAGGTTGCTGTCTATTGCTAACCTCGTAGTTTTCTTTCGAAAAAATCACTAGATGCAGTTGCATCGTAAGGCGCATACGTATGTTTCGATAATGCGCTTTGCGTTGTCATTTAGAATGTTGGTAACATAGTTAGCGTTGCTTGAATACGTAACCATTCTTCGTTACATATCGAATCATCTCGTTGGTTTTAAATCTTTCACCAATGGTATGCAATGAATAGAAGAATAACGTAGAAAAGTAGTACCGTAATCTCTATCTTTGTCTCGTATCTTGTTTTACCTGAATATAATGAAAGTGCGCAACGTTCAGTGGGTGGGGGCATTGTATGAGAAAGAGAGGAAACAGGAGGGAGAGAAATCATCCGTCTTGTGAGTCGTCATGGCTGAATCATCGTGAGGGACTCATTCAGGAGTACGATAACAAATGATATTGTGATTGAATCACTGAGTGTGAAAAGTACTGTGTATGGAATTACTTTTAAATCAAAGCGCTTGTCTCAATGTGGAAAGTTTACGAAGAAACGTGATAAACAGCGCTTTCGCGTGTGCGTAACTTCCCCGTGGAACGATGAACGGGTTCAGTTTTAGTGAACTATGTTGCTTGTTTTGCTGTCCACCTTGCCCGTCCAGAATCGCTGCAAAACTAGCGTTTCTACCTCCTGAACCTACTTATACATTTATCGAAGATGAAGGTTCTAAATTTACAATTTCTCTATCTGAGAGAGCAGAGTGGCAATACACGGAACGGGAAAAAGAGTCGGTAGAAGGATTTTATGCAAGAACTTCACGAGGAAATCGAATAGCCTGTTTATTTGTACGGTGTTCGGCTACTGCACGTTTTACAATTTTATTTTCTCATGGCAATGCAGTTGATCTTGGACAGATGTCTAGTTTTTATTTAGGACTTGGCTCCAGAATAAATTGTAATATATTCAGTTATGATTATTCGGGGTATGGAGTTTCTGGTGGAAAACCGTCAGAAAAGAACCTTTATGCGGACATAGATGCTGCGTGGCATGCTCTTCGTACACGTTATGGTATCAGCCCGGAAAACATTATTCTGTATGGTCAAAGTATCGGGACTGTACCTACGGTCGATCTAGCCGCGCGATATGAGGTTGGTGCAGTTGTCCTGCATTCGCCTTTGATGTCGGGAATGCGAGTTGCTTTCCCTAAAACTAAAAGAACTTGGTTCTTCGACGCTTTCCCTAGGTAGGTTAAATTTCTTTTAATACTCGTATCCCCCTTATTGCGTTAAATGAAACGCGATCTATAATCTGCTTATCGTATGCTGTGATTCGCACAGCTAAGTTTACGCGCATGGCACTATCATCCAGTTCAGGTGTACATCCATACACGTGGTACAGCTATATGTTGCATACATACACATAAACGTTTAATTCTATATTTACAATTTAATGTAAGCTCAAAACGAGTTAAACACTTTGATTGACATAAGAAGTTTACGGAACTCTATAATACTGTTGTATACATTTTTTCTCTGAGTAACATTTTTTCGGAATTAAATGTAAGAAGCAATAAAAGTTTATCTACACACTTGCGTCATGAAAACCTATAAATTGTACGATCCGTTGACGTATACGTTGCTAATAGGTTTTGTGCTCCTGTTGTCGCCTATTCGTACTCACATGTCGTCTTTTATTTTTATTGAATTAGATTAAACTAAAAAATAATATTGTTGAATATTTTATTTGACTTTTTTTAAAGTTTTATTTAAAATTGATGTATGCAAAGTCTAGGAGGATACTCCATGTAAAATGCAATAAGTTAATAAGGTTTCCTTTCTTATTTACAGTATAGATAAAGTACCTAAAGTGACATCTCCTGTTTTGGTTATTCATGGAACTGAAGATGATGTAATAAATTTCAGTCATGGTTTAGCAATTTATGAGAGGTGTCCAAGAGCAGTGGAACCACTATGGGTTGAGGTATACAATATTATTAACCTTTTGCCACTTTAAAAGAAGAGAAAAAAAAAATAGTATAAATACTATGATTTATGTTTTCAGGGTGCTGGTCATAATGATGTAGAGTTGTATAATCAATATTTAGAACGATTGAAACAATTTGTAAGCGTGGAACTGGTAAACTGACGGCGACTAAGCCTCTCCCAGAATCAGGGGGGGCAGGGAGGAGGACATACACATGTGAGCAGTCAAGGACACACTACTTCTAACAATTCGAACACTATCAGTTCTATTTCAACAAGCTCACAGACTGAAAAACTTGTCTAGCAGTCGCCTCCCACAGGGGAGAAGGCACTTGTTCTCCCCTGTGACGAAGAATCATCTTTTGATTCTATAGACGATGGATTCTTCTTATGTGATCAACAGACAGTTATTAACCAGAAAGTTTATCATAAAGATTCTTTGAAAAAAACACGTTCCGAGGATGATGACTCAAGTTTAGATAGTTACTTTAAAAGAGTTATACAAGATGAGAAAAACGCGAAAGAAGAGGATATATCTATAAATATTCAAGATAAGAAACATAATAAAACTATATTGGAAACTACTTCTGTTCGCCGTAATTTTCGCTTAAATCATATTGGTCAAGTTGCGAAAAAACACATTTCCTCGCCAAAAAATTTAAAAAATCCGTTTAGTAAAAGTCAAAAGAATATTGTTCATAGAACATTAAAAAACTCATTTGGTCAAGGTTATAAAAAAGCTGATATTCAAATGTCTCATACAACTTTGGTTGACATACAGGTTGAAGACTGCCGACAATATTCAATTGGAGAAAAGTCATTGTCATCATTTTCCAATATTTCTAGTGATAATAATAAAGATATTACGGACTGTAAAAATATTCACAGTCAGCTCAAGTCAGAAAAGAAATCTCCTATTAACCAATTCAGATATAGTAGTATAGAATCTGTGTTGGATTCAGAGTGTATTAAGAATAATAAAAAACATTGCAGTAATAAGATTTCAACTAAACAGACAAGTGTAAAAGGTAAACGGTTTGAAGAGTACGAAACGCAGGTCAATAATGAAAAATCGGCGGAATCCACAAAAAAGTTTCTATGGGGTAGTAAATGTAGCAAATTTGCAAGTAAAAGTTTTGAGAAAACATGCAAAGATAGAGGAAAATGCGATTCTACGGAAAAGAAATTAAAAGCTAAAAAAATCCTTTGCAGTCCTTTAAAAAAGTTTGGTCGGTCATCTTTGACAATCGAGTCGGATAAAATTATGATAAATCTACCGAAGTGTTCTCCCTGTGCTTGTAGGCTGGCTGCATGCTCAAAAATTTTATCCAATGATTCTAGTTTACTTTCCCGATTTAATGCAAATCACGAAAGTCCCCACCACGCTGTACGCTCGAGAAGTCCGTCGCACGTGGATGTACAAACGGATGTTAATTTGAAGTCTTTAGAAAGGACGTCAACGCAGGCTAATTTATTTTCAAATATACAAGATTTTCAAAAGTCACGCTATACACCGCGAAGCAGAAGCGTCGGTGAGTTGTGCAACATTGTTAAAAAGTGAAGCAACTTTAAATTATTCACCTATTGGAATGGAAGTATTATTTCCGGACAAAGCTGGATCTTCTATACTATCAGCTGAATGCTCAGGAAATGTTATTCAAAAATTAAGAACAAGAACAATATAATGAATACTCTGATAAGATTAAACAGGCAACTTTAGAGACCAAGTGTTAATTAATTAACATGAATTCTGTGTATCTCGCAAGTTGTCGTTCCATTATTCTTCCACATAATTGTCTTTAAAGAAATCATAGATTTATGCGCACGAAACTTATTCGGGCTGTAACAGTGCTAGTGAGACTGTGCACATAAATACACATACGATACATCCATAAAATTTATTATATTTCTAGAAATATGAGATAATATATCTGTGCATACTAAATATTCATATTATACATGCATACACATAAGAATACATGCGTGTGTATGTTCAAGTCGTTTCTACAGCGTAGACTGTGGAATATTGTTATGGCAAACATGTTGAGTATTATTATTATTATTATTATTATTATTTTTATTATTATTATTATTTGTATTATCATCTTTCTTAAGATTAGGGAGTCGAATAGCTTACATTGAAATATTTTCTGCCACCAGGAATGCTACTGTGATCGACTGTAGCAAACGTGTGGTATGAAAATTCTTCGCTGAACCTATACTTCTTAATTTAAATTTCGATATAATTTTATACTGTTACTTGTTAATTGAAATGTCGAATAGTATTGTGAATGCTCTCATTGTTGTTCATTTTATCGTTTCATTATGCATTTAAACTTATTTTTTTAAGAGAAACAAAAAAGCTATTAAGAAAACTATTAATGGATTTATTAATGAATGTGAGATGTATGTTTTGCATTGTGTGTTTTCTATGACTCAATTTTATAAATTAGGTTCAGCGGTGAAACAAACGTACGTGAAGTCACATGTTTTTATACATGAATCACTGTCACTGAGACCAGTGTATATGATAGTTGTACCGATATTGAAAAAAAAGTTTGTTTTTATATTGACCCACAGCAAAGGCCTGTGCAGCGAGCAATGGAAATCTTCCAAGATAGCAAAGAATTTAGGATAGAGATAAAAAGTTAATGGATAGCATTAAGGAAGCGTGTAAATGTAAGACGTTGCAGAAAATGCTGCGTCTTGTCGACAGTGAATGAAACGATGGTCTTGTAAACAATAATAAGAATGCAACTAGATAGGGACAATATTACTGCCAAACTTGATTATGAATTAGTTTATTTCTAAAGAGGCGAATCGTTTGGTGGATTTTGTCTATAGGTATGTTTCTTGTTAGTATTTTTATATCTCGATAATGTAAATACAGTACAATTAAATAATTTTTCTTTTATTAGTATACGTATAATGTATGCGGCAACGTGAAACGATTATGCCGAGCCAATGGAATGAATCGGCGTTAACAAGTGTATGTATTTCTGTAGACATTTCTTTAATTTCACATTATCTCGGATAATAGGGAAACATTGATTTTATTCGTACTAATGCAAACACATGGTGCTGTGGTTTTATGTAACATGTTCCTATGCACGAGGTGAAAATGGCTGTTTTACGATCAATCTTCCTATGTACATATGCAAGAAAGTACTTATAAAAAAGTGATTCTGTATAGGTGTATTCATTAAAACTCATCCGTAATAGAAAAACGATAGTCTTCGAAGTTTGCAAATAAATCGAGTAAAAATTCTGCTGAATTTCGTATAAAACTACCATTATCTCATGTGCATCGGACCATTGCGTTTACATTAGCACATACAGAATCGATGAGTCCTATTGTACATTTCTGCCCGTCCTTGCATTTATAAATAATAAATTTCTATAGACGTCTTCAAACTGTAATACAAATTAATATAAGCTGAAATTACATGTGCGTGTATAATTGTGGTGGTATTAGCCAATAGAAAGTGAATATAAGATTATTGCTGACGTTTGATTAAAAAAACAAAATAATTTAATCGATTACTCTTGAAATGTAATTAAGGATTTTTGTTAATTTACTTGTAATTTTGATATCTTTAATTATTGTTACTCGAGTTGTTACCTTTATATATCATTTTTGTTACATCTTTCATGTTGTTATTTTAAACTTCTATCGAAACAGTTAATCTTCACATTCGCTTTCTTACGAGATATTCACTTTCATGTAAACACTGTTAGAATTGATCTTTTGGAATACCACATGGTATCGAAGTATGCACTCCGATACCCATCTTCCATTGGCTTTCACGCAGCCGCTATCAAAACGATCCGTATCGATCGCAATGCTAATATCTATTTCGTAACTTGTGAGAAAAAAAAAATTTATACCGTTGTTTGACAAATGTCCAGTTTTATAGATGACAGAGATATTTCGGAGATCGATTTTATTGGAAACTCGATAAAAGACAGCGCGGAATAACGAAGCGATCGGTGTTCGATGAAAAAAAAAAAAAAAAAAAAGTGCAGTCGGTCGTTCGTGAAACTGGGTGAAAAATAACTTTTGTACAGCATATTTCGAACGCATACGCGTTCCCCTCTTTCTTCTACTTTCTTTCTCATTCTCCGTCGTGCATTTCTCTCTTTCTCTCTTTCCCTCGCTCATTTCTTTCACTATTTTTTACTACCCTACTCAGTCTCTCAATAACGCGTGAAAGCAATCGACCGGTTTCGAACAACACTTTCGTCTTTCATGATTGCATCGTGCCAGTAGGATGGTACTCAATGATCTTTTTTTTTTTCACCTTGGGTATCACGCGAGCCACGGTGCGGTATTGATAACTGTACATAATAGAGTGTAAGCGAAGTATTAGAAATAATGTACTCGATGTTCTGTTCGGTCGTATCTAATGTACTTACGGGAGAAGGTGGGTTAAAGAGATGGGAGGGAGGAGATAACAATGATAGAAAATGATTACAAGCTCCCTTGATCGTTAGTGTCGCATGTATCACGGAGTGACGGTAGCGCAAAACGAACTAGTTGATTTAGCTGTTCGATATGTAAATAACACGTATGTAGCTCATTGCGCAAAGTTGAACAACACAGGGAAGAGAAGAAAGAGAAGAAAGACGAGCATCGTTTATCTCGAAGTAAAATAAACTGAACGGTTGTTTTATTTAGCGCGTAAAGACATAATACCAAGCGAAATAAACGTTAATACTTAATGAGGTCGTGTAGAACGTGTAGTCGGAAACACTGCTGGGCACCCAAACTAGGGTTGTTTTAGAGTTTTATACTTCCATCGCACTAGACTTTCAGCGTACTGCATCGCGATGTATGATACTTTATCAATCTTTGCGACATTTAACAATGTATAATTATTATGTAAATCACACATTTATGCCCGCATTATCCAATGAAGCTTGTTTCACCGACGGACCTCGCGGTATCATCATGTCATTCATCGAATAAATCAATCCTCGTCGGAAACATCATCTTCCTGATCGAGCAATCGATTGTCACATGCGTTCGTTAAAACGGTAGAAATTGTATTCCGCTAAATGGAACCGCTCATTGTTATCCTGTTTTTCCCCCCATTTCCGTAAAACTGAAATTTGTACACGTCTTGTATCATGATCTTGTTTCTTTTTATTACCTGTTCCTTTTCCGTTAGTACCGTACATTGCAAATTGGTATCTGTAACTAATATTACTGAAGTAACAATGTTAATAAAATCCTATAGAAATAACAGTAAATTTCATCGTGTTCTATGCATTAATACAACTGAACGATCCACGATCGCACGTCCTTTGTTACCAAGCTACAGCGCAAGATTTTCCCAGACACACAGTGAAATGAATCTCATGTTCCTCGGAAACATCGACAAATGTTTCGCTTTGATACGTAATAAAGGCAACATAAATTACTAGAGTCTGAAGATCCTTTTTCTTAAACACATCGTCACCTCCAGCCGCTTGCTACGTCGTCGAACGGATGCTCGCGCGAGCAAGCAGCTATCTTCACGAAAGATATTTCCTAAAGGATGCGCCAGAACCTGTTCAGATATCGGCTACACGCGTGTACGTTTAGAAGTTCCTTCCCATTAACATCGATCGAGTTCTTTTTCGCTGGAACAAAGGAGAGCGGGGCTGTCCCTCCGACGTGGTTTTAAATTTCACAGAGGGTAAAACGCTTGCTGTTCCCAATTAATTTAAGCCGCCGATGGCTGTTAAGGCTGCCGCCATAATCCCGGTTATGCTCTCGGATAACGTTAACACGGTGCAACGTTTGCACTGATCGTCGGCATTTTGTCCCGAAGGTCAATGCGTTTCTACGACGAGGGGAGAAGGAAACGGACGGAGAACTACGAGCTGGTTCGCCGGACTCGGCACGGCACCTTCGCAGCTCACCTGCGCTGAAACCTGATGCTGACGATAAAAATGAGAACAGGTTACGCGGCAGCTTGTGCTTCAACGGCTACGCTATACCTCGAACCAGGCTACAAAGCTACTTTAAAGAAGAGGCAAAATTTTCTGCCGCTATCGTGGTAGCTTGGAGATTAAAATCTATTTGCGATTACAATCGACAACGATTTTCTGTGTTTCTATTCAGTATATACATTCTACGACAAGTCGTTATGCAGTCAAGACGATCATTTGTTGTATGACTTTTCGTTAAGCCTGTTTTCTTAAGTTTGCTGTTCGAAAAAAAGGATTTTCACCGAACACGTATTTTATATATAAACGTTAAAAAATTATCCGATTAAGAAAGTTAATGGGAAGCGCTAAGCGCAGATGCTTCAAAGATATTGGTAGATTTTTCTTTTGTTAAAGTTACTATTCATTATTTTATACATGAAAATTGTGGTAAGAATGAAATGCGTTGTGTTTTTCTTTTTTCTATTTCTGTTTAACGTGTAAAAGTTATTTTTAATAATTTATGGGGTTATTTCAATGAATATGGAACATTACGTTTTTTTAATTGCTTTATTAGCGACTTGAAACATTCTGCCACGCCCTTGGTGTAGCAGCGTCACGCAGTCTGCCGAACAATTGCACTTACTCCATATCACACGCCGCCATAGTGTCCATTAGAACGTTTATGCGTCGCACACACGCGCGTAGGCGTCCAACTTGTGGCCGCATTATTTGAAGAAAAAGAGAACGTGTCAAGTTGAAAAGTATCAAAATCACACGCATATCTGATACCAAATACTTATAATCTCGTTTTCAATGTACACGATTGTGTAAGCAAGATTCATTCATAAATACCGCTGTGGTATTAAAAGTACTCATAGATAAACCTGCATATCACCGATAGTGCACTTGTAGATCTTTTAACGCACGTAAATAAATATTAGAAAAATCATTATCTTGTCATGCGATTGTCGTAGAAATGTTTATTTTTACAAAGGTAAATAATTGTTACACAGTGAATTGTGTATGTGCATAAAGAGTATAGAAAGTTTTCTATTAGATAGTAATATAGAAATATCGATTCGTTTCATAAGTTCTTTGCCACGTTTGTTTTGAGCGAGTCATTAATGAAAGCAAAACTGTGATTGAAAATTTGCACATTGTCAGCGTATAAGTATTTGTGTGTTCGTGACAAGTGTCCGGGGTCTTTGATCGAGACATATACATATACAACCGTGTATACCATTGCGTGTAGCGTAGGTATCGAGGAATCGTCGAAGGCCGAAGAAGGGACCGAAGAATGGTCGGAAAGGACAGCGGAGTGGGGAGAATGCTTGACTGGTAGCACGGTGGTGGGGATCGAGGCGAAGGAGTGGGGTACAGCGGGAAATAGAGTTGGCAGTGGCGGCAGTTGCGTCTCGAGCAGCGCGCGTGTTGTTTCGTTCCGTCCTATGCGTGTTATCCTTTCGTGATAGCTACCGAAGCTTTTACGTGCCGACGAAACTAGTTTCTTTTTTTCTCCGTTTTGTGCCGCGACTCGCGCCCACACGACATCGTAAGGGAAACCGTAATTACGTGGGACGTCCTATAAAACAGGACAGTGAATTCGGTGGTGTTTTTCAGTGTTACTTTCCTGTGTTTAATGTTCGTTTATGTTAGAAGACTAGTTTCTTCTCGCGCTGGTTTTACCGCGAAGGTTTTTCGCTAGACACCCATTGGGATTTTTTTTGTGTATTACTTCTTCACGCCAAGGATTGTTGATACTGGCCGATCCAGACTACATTTCTGGTAAGTGTGAAAATATGCTTTTTCATTCTTAGCCTTTCGCCATTCGAAACTTTTTTACGACTCGTAGCGAATTGTGGGTAGTTTGGCGGGAAATATACGATAGAGGACTGTTCGCGTCTTAGGGTCTTCTATCACTGTTTCGGAGTTTACGAACGCTTGTAGCTTGTCAGAGGAGAAGTGTTGTGAATACGAACCGTTGTTCGTTGTAATTAAGAATGCTGATAGCGTACAAGAGACGGATGGCGTTTGGCACGAAGTGCAATAACGGTTAGTTTATTTTTATTCGTACAAGTAGTGTATCCTTTGTCATAAATAGTAAATACACGTGTGCGCAGCAACGACGCCATGACGCCGTGTGGTGAGTTGCACCCGGCGTGCGTTATGCGTTACATGTACTGCCTTCTTTTCTATGTTTCTCGCTCTTTTATCATTCCACGTGTCATTTTGAAGAAAAAAGATTTATACAAACGTTTTCAAAAATATTATACGAATGTGGTTTATATTGAATCCGAATGCTTTAAAGCATGCTTGTTATTCTTCCGAGGTGTGACAAGGTTCTCGTAAACATCGATTTATCGTTATCAAACATTGTTTTTCCGTTTCCTGTAACTCGAGTTCCAATGTTACCAAGAATGTAAACAAACAGGCGAATGTTTGTATGAGATCACAGAAGTCGAGGCATACGACTCCGTTTGTATTTCACGGAGATAAATGAACCAATGGATTCCTTCGTTCTATCACAGCGATGAGTTTTACATAATATTCTTACTCTTCGTTTTATTTCCTTTCGCGCTCGGTTACGAGGCGTTGTAATAGGATAATATTTTCGGAACTATTAACCATGCGGTACAGCATCGGTGTGTCGTAGTGTGTGTTTAACGAGGTGAATTCTTCTTGAACGCTTCCAGCGTGACATGTCGACAGAGAGAAATGAAAAATAAAGCACACCGCTTAGGTTTAGAGTAGTACACCGTCTAGCTGTGCGACGGAAGTTTAGAAAGTCGTAGCGAGTTGTATACATGCTGACCGGCTATCCGGCCATTCTGTACGCTCGGAACCGGTTTCGAGCTTTTCGCCCAAGGGGTCCCACAACTCGGACGTAACGACGCGTGGTGGCCGACTACGATAAGCTTGTGGCCACATTGGGCCAGTACCAAGTTGAACGAAAACGTTTCGAATGTTATTGTCGATTTTATTCGTATATACTGTTCTTTTATAAGACGTTCTATCGAAATTTTGGCAGCGCTCGCACTTAAAAATTATAATCATAACGAATATATGCGATGAGTCTAAGTTGCGTCAGGTTGTTTGAAATATTTATACGGGAAATGTAATTCAATTGCGAGGATTATACCGATGAAATGATGCTTTTAAAGTATCCTCGGGAAGGGTAAATTTGTGTTGTTTGCAGATGGCTAAAGGTGTGCACACCGATAGCATCTACGAGTGACACCTATGATTTACAGGCTAACCCGTGCAGCTCACGCATAAGTTATGTTTAAATATAAATGAACGTCACGTAATGAGATTCGTGATAAGATTTGTGGGGATGTTTCGATGTTTGTTTTTCGTATATTGAATCGTTTCGTTTTGTTCATAATATTAGTGATTTGTTTTAGAGTTAGAATTCAGTTTCATAAGATATTACAGATAGAACTTTCTCTTGATTATTCAGCTGTCGCATAAATAGTACCACATATATGTGAAACGCGTAACAGATAAGCATAATAAAAAGTTTTCTGCGATGTTTTCCGGTAATTAAAAGAAAGTAATTTTATTACAAAATACAAATACATTTTGAAGTACACCGATCACATTTCACTTTGCTCCGTTTGCGCGTTTCATTATCTTCGTTGGTCGAGGGTTACTAATAAAGCTCTATTTGCATTCGACATTTTTTTGCCCGTGGTTCGATCGAAGTCCAGTGGCCCCTAGCCTCCATAATTGTCTGAAGCAAACGTAAATCGATCGCTACCATGACGTCTATTACTCGCCGGCATACCTATTGTTCATAATAAGCGAATTATTTTCTTTTGTAATGGTTCGAGCGATCCGAAGGTCGGTACGCGCTACTTTGCTTGAATTGCTTATTAAGATTTAACAAGGTCCGTTCGGCGTGCTCGACGAGTATTTTCAACTTTGCAGCGGGTATATAATGTTGCTTCTTTATTGAAAATCGATAAACGGTTAATCGATGCCTTCTTTCGACAGAGATTCCTTTCTGTTCTTTAATGCCGGTTTCTTCTTAAACTGGAAATCAAACGTTGCACCAGCCTTACTTTGAAGAACTTGGTGTAGTACAGCGTAGTATCGCTTTTGAAACTGGAAATTAATCCTAATTACGTTTTATGAATTATGATGTACGATTTAATGATCATTAAATCAGGCTTTCGTAAATCAGTTATTTTTTATAGAACGTTAAATTTAAACCTATCTCGAGATTAGAATGATTCAAGTTTCCTGTCAATGCTAGAAGGACAGGTTATTGCTATATTAGGTTATTACTATTAGTTTATAGCATAAATTTACTATACAGTTATTATTATGTTATTACTATACAGTTGTACTATTATTACCATTAACTTCTGTTAATAAGACATTAAATTTAAACCTATTTCAAGATTAGAATGATATATTACTATATAGTTATATTATTATTACTATTAACTTCTGTTAATAAGACATTAAATGTAAACCTATTTCAAGATTAGAATGATTCAAGTTTCTTGTCAATTCTAGGATACGTTATTGCTGTATTATATTACTATTATTACTATTAGTTTATATTATTACTATTAACTTCTGTTAATAAGACATTAAATTTAAACCTATTTCAAGATTAGAATGATTCAAGTTTCTTGTCAATTCTAGGATAGGTTATTGCTGTATTAGGTTATTACTATTAGTTTATAGCATAGGTTTACTATATAGTTATTACTATGTTATTACTATTAACTTCTGTTAAAAAGACATTAAATTTAAACCTATTTCAAGATTAGAATGATTCAAGTTTCTTGTCAATGCTAGAAGGACAGGTAATTGCTGTATTAGGTTATTACTATTAGTTTATAGCATAGATTTACTATATAGTTATTACTATGCAGGTTATATTACTTCTGTTAATAAGAGTTCGTATTATTCCTAAAATACGTAGGTATTAGCTTCGTACAGATTTTTCTTTCTTCGTCCATTCGTGCTCGCTGTTTCTTGACTTTGTACCTGTAAGAAAGGGCATGCCGGTGTAGATGTAAACACGGGAGGTGCATTGAGATGAGTAAAGTGTGTCATGTTTGTTAAAGAAATATGTACAGTAACCTTTTGCGTGATCCATGAACTTTCGTCAAACATTTACAGGCCTCCTCGACGGGAGAAAGTTCAAAAACGGAGACGTGTTTTATGGAAATATGTGTATACATTTCTTTGATTCCCCTTAATGAAAAGAGAAAGTAATGATATATTGTCTAAGAAACTGTTCGTGGACGCGAGTACATAAATCTACACCGACTCGAAAATATATACAGCAGAGCCTACCGTATATTGAGCTTAAGAGGGAGACAAAAGAACTTTCGAATAATAGAACGATTACTTTTTCTTACATTAAACTTAAATTAAATTTAAAAATCAACATCCAGGAGATTAATCCGAATATTTGTCTATCCTACGTCTTTTTCACCAAAAAATTTCGTAACTTCTTCAAACAAACAACTATTGTTCTATAACGCTCTGTTCGGATAGCAAGATAACTGGGTACATTGTTCACATAATCGGGTAAGAGAGGTTCCACTGTAGTTCCGCCTGGGTTTTCCACGTTAAACCTTTTCCATCCGCGATGCTCCCTTCTTTTTTTCACGCGAATCACCTGAATTACAACCCGATCTCACGATTTACACGTTACATCGTCGCGCGTGTAAATATTTATAAGGCAAGAAAAAAAAAAAAGAAATTGGCGAACGCGACAACAGGTTGTGCTTAAGAAACCTGGTAACCGGTGATCGAGCCCGTTTTATTTGCATAAATAATGAACACGTTAACGATACCGGGAGCGTATCCCGCGTGTAATTTGCGGTGACGATTTCCTTAAACGGTCCTCCGAGCCGGCAATTCGGTTCGCTTTTATCGATGGAAAAAAAAAAGAAGGAAAGAATCGAGCTCTGTTTGTTTAGATGGTATCTCGTCCGATCTGAATTCACGAGTCGAAGTTTTTCCGCGCCCGTATCCATGCATAATGTATGCCGGCGATTATTCAGGATCCCGGTGTGCTCGACAATCTTAATCGCGGAGCCGCGAAGTTGGCGTTATTCCATTCTGCTCATTTGTCACTGGAGCAAGAGAGTTGATACCGGTAGCGCGAATAGACGATTCATGTAAATCCACGGAACCGAGCGGTTTTCGTATTATTCTAATTGGCAAACTTTGACTTCTACCCGGGAATTTATGAACACTCTTCTTGCCCGGGCGCACACGTATAAATCCTGTCGCGGCCGCCGATGATTTATCACGCCGCGCGTCTTCTTGTGCTTATGCATTTATTAAACCCGTTCCGTTAAAATAGTGGAGTTAACGGTACACTCGGCGATTACCAGTCTTCTGGATTCTCCGAGGTCTTTCGATTTATCCTGTCCCGGTGAATTTAACGCGTACAGAGACGTGACGGAATACGCAGAGCGTACGCAGTCGTAAACGATTCGTGCTGTGTTTTTCTCCGATTGCAATCAGAAGGATCGAGGAAACGAGCGGACAACTCGAAGGGGACGTTACATTTGCGAAACTCTATCTTGTATTTTTACACTCTGTGTGAAAGAGGATAGTTAGGATAATACGGTCCAAGAATTAAATTAAGATTAGGAGAATTTCTTTATTGAAAAAGTAGAATCGGCTAAAAAACTGATAAAGATATTTATCGCTGTACGTGCAAAAGAAGCATTATCGTGCAAATATATTTATTTATTCTTTCTTTCTTTAAATGGAAAGAACAAGACGATGAAAATGCAAACATCGCGACATTTAAATACAGTAATGATTTATAAAATAATACAATATTAGTCGATAACCGAAGTTCTAAAAGTCCTAAAGTTATACGAGATAAAGTCAACGGAATTGCGATAGCTATGCAGTTCTCTTTGCATCATCCACCCTATTCTCTCAATATTTTGTTTCGAGTCCCAATGATAAGAGCGGCTAAGACGTATACGCAGCCCGAACGATTTTTCTCCGTGGAACCTGTTTAATTCGCCGGATTACGCGGCATTTGATGGCCAACGAAGTCGGACGTTGCTTAGCTTCTAAACGCGGTCGGCGTTGCTCCTCTCCTCCGGTCATTAATGTCATCGTGAACAGCTGATACCGGCAACACGAGACCTGGCTATTCGTGCTAAAGCCGAGAATCGTGTAGGCAGGCTCGCGGAAGAGAAAGTGCCGGCTCCGCGTTCATATATAACGTCGACGTCGAAACACGCGGACATTCGCCGGCGTCGCGACGTAGCACCGATCTTTTCCTGTGTTCTCCATTCTGTCCCGTCTAGACAAAACATTCCTTCCTCCTTTTTCCTCGCTTCTCCCTTCCCCTCGTGTTCGTCGTTCCGATAAACGGAGCCGAAGCCGCGCGCCAAGCAAAGGGACAGCGGGGGAGACGAGTCGGGATGTTCGGAATCGTGCCAAGCAGATATATTTATACGGTAACGAGAATCCGTGGGTCGAGGCTGTATGGCTCGTTCCTAGCAGCCCTCTGAATCTTAAGCGAACGAAAGTGATACTCTAACGAGATGTCGTTATCCACTGCTTCTTATTTTCGCCCCGTTCCGTGGCCTGCCACCCCTTTGTTTCGCCATTCACAGCTTCCGCTCGCGCCTTCCCTCGGCTTTTGTGTTGCTTCCGGGGCAGCGCTCTCTTTGTTTGTCGCGTGTACCCTACTAATTTGGAATTCCAAATGATAACTCTGATTCCGGTACATTATCCGGTATTCCGAGGAGCAGACCTTCGGGGGCGGGCGGGAGGGAGGGAGGAATCGTTAGGATCCGAGGGTGAGTAAATTTCGTTGCGTCGTCTTATTATACGTCTGCAAAGCGCTTCTTTGCGTGTTGTTTTTCCTAGCCGTTGAATAAGTATGAGAAGCCACCGGTATATCGATGCTGTTCGGTGGTTACACGTTATAGTCGTTATGGATTTTCGAATAAATATTCTTATTTTGCTTCCGTTGTTTGGATTTTCTTATGCCACGGTTGTTACACGGTTCTCTGGCTGATTATAATATTCATAGCGAGCCGTTATTTTGTTGCGTTACGGTTCGAGGAAAAGTCGGCATTATTACGGATCCTCTTCTTTTTTTTTTTACCTGCCTCTAATGAGAGATCTTGTAAAGGGAAACAGAAGAAAGTTTTGTATCTTCAATTTTTTATTTTCATCCAAAAATCGATTCGTTTCGAATTCGTTATTTAATAATCCTTCCGGTGCCCTGGAAGATCATCTCGTGTTTCAAATAGACACGGTGTAGCGTGTTTCTAGAAAGAAAATCAGTGTCCCCTTATTGTTCCATTTTTTTATCTCGTCCTTCGTCCACAGAATATTCCGTGGTAATTTCTCTCGGTTCCATTACAGTTTTTCTTATTCCTTTTTCGCTTATTCCGTGGAATTCAACCGTGTCAGTTCGAGTTTTGTCCCGCTATCTTCCATCCTCTCTCCGACGGTCTCGTAACGCCAACATTCCTCGGTTCTAAAACTTCGAACATCGACGTGGCGAACGAAAAGAAGACGTAACGCGTTGTACTCGCACGAAGATGCTCCGCGAGTCCGTTCTCCCTCGCCGTCTACAATTTTCATTACCGAGCGTCCATCTTGCTCCCGCTCCCGCTTTAATGGCGGGCGGACGGGCGAGCGAGCAAGCGAGCGAACGGACAAACGAGCAAGTACGGGTCCGTACTATAGCAAGCTCTGTCATCGGTTGCCAGAACGGTCGAGCGTGAAGGTAGAGGAACGGGGCGGGAAGAGGCCATTACCCACAGAGAGTAAGAAACGGGCAGCGTGGGCCAGGTACACTCGACCCGAGAAATCCTCGTGCACGTCCTACTGTCTGTCGAGTGGACCGAACAGCTTTATATCTCCCCTCCTGCCGCTATTCTCTCGCGTTGTTACGTAACTTAGTTACAAACATACATGCATACATATAAATAGGAAAATTCTAATTTTACTTTATTTGGTAGAGCGAGACGACAGAGGTCAGGTGTGAATAAAAAAAGGCGAAGCGATTAGAATATAAATATATGTATTTAAAATAATTTAACAGTAACAACTTAAACGACTTTACAACTTAGCAACAACTACGTTCTTACTTTCTGTTTTCACAGCCAAACCCTTTTTACCTCGATAGTCAAACTCTTTCTGTCTCGTGCTCGCATTTTCCCCGTCATATATTCTTCCAAACTCTCGTTTCCTTTCTTTCTGATTGTCAACCTTTCTCATTGCATTCGGTCACGTTCACCCAAAATTCCTCAGTCGCTCAGTTCTCTCAAGTGCTCATCTTTCGCGGTTTAGAAACACTCGAGTCCAAACGTTCTACGTTCACACGGTTATCGCTCAACTCAATCACTTTTCACATTCTCCTAAACTCGCATCCACTCAATTGCATCAACTCGATCGCATTCCTACATATATACATATGTACACACATAGACGTACAGTGGCTCCAAAAAGTATTCGTACACTGTGTCACAAATAAATTCGTTTAACCCTGAAATTCTGAGTCTGATAGAAGTATTTAATAAAACTTTGTGGGTATGTAGATCATTAGTTTTTTCATCTAAATGCCATTTTAAAGGGGTGAAACCAGCGTTGAAGTTTCTGAGTTTTCTCTCATTTTTTAAAGATAACTTTGTAATGGTAATTGATGCAACAAAACCTTTCAAATAGAAAATGTTTAATTTTTAACACCCTATCACCCTGTAATAAAAAAAGAACACAGGCAAGCTTGTACTCAAAACGTGAAAAATCGCTGTAACTTTGAGATTCGTTATCAGCCCCCTCAAAAGATATTTTGCCGCTAAAAAGATTGCTCCACGCAGGACACACTATGCTCTGTACACGCATAAAGTTTGATTGAAATCAGAATTTCAGAAGTAGATGAATTCCCTTATAATACAGTGTACGAATACTTTTTGGAGCCACTGTATATGCAGAGAAATACGCGGAACGATAATTTAAACAGAGATCTCTTCGCGGGCGCGAGCACCAACGGGCGACAGTTGAATGTCAGGCGAACATTTTCGCGACTTTCAGCCGTGCATATAATTATGTAACGCGCGTGGCGCCCCGAGGTACGTCGCTCGAGCATTATAATAATAACGCCGCCCCGCGATACGGAGTTCGCGCGTTACACGTATACTTTACCTGTATCTACCTCTCCTGGCGAACCCTCGCGTACACCTTCGGCCGGCATCGAAAGATTCCGGTTTCCGAGTTGTGTTACGCTCGTGGGCGTAGCCACCGATCGAGAAGCCGAGATTAGGATCGCCGCGCGGCGGTGCAGCGAGCGAGTTTTCGCGCTGGATAATTAAGGGAGAGAGATATCGAGGCGAAAGTAGCGCAACGGGTAAGGATAAGCTTTCCTTTTGCAAGATTCGGGGCACTCGACTCGGACGATCGCGTCGTGAGAGATGCACGCGTCGTGAAGATCGTGAACGTCGTCGTCGAGCGTAATTTCAATATTTAACCCATTCACTGCCAACTACGAGATATTTCGTAGTAAGCGTGTGTACCAAAACTGACGACTAAACGATATTTCGTAGTGGGCGCTACAATTTAGTTTGATTAGAAATGGCACTCAGCGCAGGAATTTTATTCAACGACGCCAGCTACGAGATATCTCGTGGTCTTCTTTTTCTCATTTTCAAATTACAGTAAATGTCATTTCAATGCTATATCAGTAACTTAATATTGTTAAATTTTGCTAAATTCCGTGTTTTCTTTGAAATAAAATATTGGCGCCCAGGGCAAGGCACTCTGAATTTGCCTAGCAGCGAATGGGTTAACACTATTCCTACCGACGTCGGTAGGAATCACGTATACCTAATCCTACCGCAACATTTCCACGTAAGACAGACTACAAATGTTTCTCAGAAACTAAACAATGAAGAAAGAAGTCTAAAGTCTAAAGGCGGTTCAATTACGTTGTATATATAAAATTCTAATCGAAATTTTAGAAACGGTCATTTGACCGGTCGTGGTAGGAATAGTGTTAATCAGGCGAGATCCGTTGCATCTTCGGGATCGCAGGATATACGCGTTGCGTAACCTTCTCTCGTGATAATTACGATGCTTCTCTGCCGTGTCCTGTCCCCGTGAACGAGCCCGATAATAAATTGTCTCCGTCGAATCATCGAAATCCTCTCTTAAACGAGTCATCGCCGAGGGAGAAAAATCAGGTCCCACTTTCACGTGGCTTTACCGTGCCGTGTAATCGGCCCTGCCAGACGCAGTTGGACCGAACGAGACTTTCGCGAACGTGCTCTCGCGTAATCCTTAATCCGTCCTACTCGTTTCCGGTGCATGTTTTCGGCCACCCTCCGCGACGGGTGTGCACGAGCCTCCGTGTCGAACGCGAAACTTTTCCTCCGACCACCTTGCGACCACCTAACCCCCCGGGTGCTCGCTCTCTCTTTCCCTCTTTCGCATTCCAACAGGTGCGAAACGCGTCACTGCACCCTCGCAGAGAGGGAAGACGCGCTTTTATCACGTACAGGCAGACGCATAGGTCGCACGTGACGCCAGAGGGATGGCTGTTCTTGTAAGGGTGAACAAATCCCTTCCTTTGTATCCGACGGCACGGAAAATTCCTAGGTAGGTCGCTAATCCGACGAATCGTTGCTTCCGGGCGAACAATCTTGCCTGTAACTTGCCGGCCCCTGTAGCATACTTATGCAAGCGCACGGGCGAATTATATACACCTTCTTCTACTGACTTTTATCGTATCACCGTTCGGACACGTTTCGAGGGGCAAGTGTTTCGTTGTAAGGGAACTTCGTTTGCGCGAATGAAACTTCAGCGGTGTTTGATCAACTGAACCCTTTAACAGCAAATTCTTGTGGGAGTTCATTTGTATAGAGTATATCCGAGCTCTTGTTATTTGAACGACGAATCATAGGTGGTAGGGACAAATTGGACGAGTTCTTAACACTTAGACAACCGAATGGGGAGATCACCTGTTCTTTCTTCTGTTATTGATTCTATTTACTTTTGTTATTAGTTAGTCTTGAACTAACGGTGTTGTTCACCGTTCATCAAATGCATTTTCTGCTCTTCCAAAGTACAATCCTTAATAAACTTAATTCCAGTTCAAGACTAACTAATAACAAAAGTTAATAGAATCATTGGCAGAGGAAGGGATGGGAGGTCTCTCCATTCGGTTGGTTAAGTGTTAATATACGAAGGTTTCGGTTAGTTCAGGAATTTTAAAATTTTTAGAAACCTACACTCGCTTCTGAAAACGATAAGTTTTCGCGACCTATTAGGTGGGCGAGGAGGTTCAAAAATGTTTAACTCTTTAACTAAATTGATTTTCGTTCGTCCGACGATATTTTAAAAGTAAAATTTTGCAGATAAACATGTAAATTAATGTTGTGTTTTAATATTTAATGCGACCCACTCGAAACGAGCTCGCTTTGGAAATCTTTGGATTATTTAATCCGACTTGTTCCCCAAGATGTTCGTTTAAACGAAGTTCCACTGTGCCGATGGCCATGTTACCTGGGCACACACAGGTAATTAAAGGAAGTTTTTTCTCGAAGCGGAAGCGGAGTTGTTCGTCCCTTTTTGCGTTGGAAAAGCTGCACTGGATGATGCACGCGGAGTGTACATCGGTATCAGAGTTGTTCCTCGGACTGTCCTTTCAACGCGGCTCGAAAGTTGTTCCAGTGTACTGTTAGATCTTTTTTTAGAAGCAAAAAGCAGCTTCTGCTTGTTATTCGTTAGCGCGTTTGAATAGGTAAATGTTCTCGATAAGTTGCAGAGCGTTCGTGTTGCATGTTATTATTATGATACGGTGCAACGGTGTAATATCATGGTTGCCTCGCTCATCCACTTAGATGATTTTATCGCTCGTTAAGATGTTTAATACTTTAAAAGCTTCTTATCTGTCTTGAATGCAAACGACTTCCCTCTGTCCTTAATGTTTATTGTTCGCCGTAGCGATTCGCGATTGTAGTTTTTGGAACGGTTTATGTTTCGACGTTCCTGGTCACAAATCGGCGTGCACCTGATAAATAATTTTGTCGAGCTCGTTATCTTATTTCGGCTCAGTTATTAATGGAAATTATCAAATTAGAGAAAGAACAAGCCACGCGAATCTTTCATGTTAGTTTTCTGTGATAATATAGTATTAATATTATTAATATCAATAGGATTATCTTATCTTATTAATATGAATAAGATAGAATTAAAATAAGAATCACGAAATTCGAATGACTTTATGTAACAATATTTGACGTTGTCACAAATTGGCGAGATAAATAATTTTGTTGAGCTCGTTATCTTACCTCGGATCAGTTATCGATGGAAATTGTCAAAATAGAGGAGGAGTAAGCCACGTGAATCTTTTATGTTAGTTTTCTGCGATACTATAGTATTAATATTATTAATATCAATAAAATTATCGTATCTTATTAATCTTATTAATATCAATAAAATAGTATTAAAATAAGAATCACGAAATTAGAATGACTTTATGTAACAATATTTGACGTCGGAGAGGTTTGCATCGTTTTCCATTTTCAATCGCAACATCAGTGAGAACAGTATCAATGAATATTTGTTAACTCATTCCTGAACTTCGCTCGCATATCGTGTAACTCATTTTTGAACTTTGCGTATCATGAAACGTTCTCCAACACAACTTATACAAGGTGTGTTAGTTGTTGTAGAAAAAAGATATTTCAAATAAAAGTTGCAGTACCATATATTAGAATAAAATTAACATTAAAATATTGCGATATCATTATTTGCGGCAATCAAGTGATAAGACTCACTCTGTATGCATGCGAGTGAAATTAAGCGCAACTTTATAGAATTCTACTCTCTTCGACAACCAAATCTCATAACTCCAATCTCGAGTTTGCCAGCAACCCTTCCGACGATCACCGCGTTTACAGAATTTATAACACGATGCGTTAACAGCGTTTATCCCAACGTCTTGGCGTTTTAATCTCCTTTACAACTTAACAACGTGTAATATATCGCGTACAAGATTCTTCGACCGGCGGCGCGAATAGTATCACCGTGTATCCTCGTGAATCGCGTTCGTGCATACGCGGGGCTCGTTTTCGAGATACAGCTCGCCGGATTCGTCGTCGGCAATTTATGTCGGGGACTGTACACGGGCGAACGGTTAGCCTTGAAGGTTTACTATGCCCGGGACCGGCTGATGCTTTCCACCAGCCCGTCGTCGTCGTCGTAGCCGGTCTTGTGTAGAACGCCGACTGTGCGCGGGCATTTCATGGTTTATCCGTGCGTTCCATTTAATTCTTTTCCCCGGCGAAACAGTGGCTTACGTTATGAAATTTTTCGGATTTCTCTCGACTTATGAAATTTCTCTCCGCAGCCGCGATCGCGAAAATCCGCTCTCATGGCTTTCGCAGCTGGCGCACCGGTTTTGCAAATGAATTTCTTGCGAATTAATATTTGCGCCCACCGTCCGCGAACGGGTGGATCTGCGTTTTAAACAGAACGATATCGAAGTACAGATATCCGTTTCGGTCAGAACGTTCAATTTGCTATACGGGGAATTTTTCTGCCTTGCATAGGGGGAACTGCGTGTGTCAGGGGTTCGTGAAATTTGTGGTATAAATTTGATTTCGTCCGTTTTTCGAAGCAATTCTTCGAACGGGTTTCTAGGAGATTTCGAATTTCGAATTTTTCTACTTCACTTCTGAGCAAACAATAATTTTTGCACGGTCTCAGCTTTGTCGCGAAATCGGTAATCGTAATGCAGCTAGTGCGACCGACTCAGAATTATCGTCATCCGGATTGGATTTTCGTTAGACTCGAGGAAAAGAATTTCATAATTTTCTGATCGATCAACATGATTGAAACGACGCAACGAGAAACCTCGTGACTCGTTGCATTTTTTCACGCGGATCCATTATTCGAATCTTTCATCCTCGAACCGGTAACAAGCCTCGTCTTCCTCGGGCAGAAGATGTTAAGCAAACGTTCATTTTTCTCCCCGCGTATGTTTACGTCGCCTGGCAAACACATACGTTAACGAGCATCTAAATCCTTTGTCTTGCGATACACGTTACGAAGGATCGTGTACCATCATCTCTACCTGGGAGTATGGATGTTCGGATCAGACACGTTGTTCAGCTACGACGTAAGATAGGTATTGATCCATTGCATGGACATTCAACGTGCACGTATACACACGCCGACACTCCTGTATTCTTCTTCAGGCTTCTTCGAGTAGCATTTAACATTAAAGAGGGAGAATCTGTTGTCGAGGAAAGATGGAATTTGCGAACGATGAAAAGCTTCAGCTGCGTTTGATTTTAAAGCAGCTTCTTCTTATGAGAAATTGTATCAACGTATCGTAAATCAACAGGGTGATCCAGAACTCGTAATACGACTAAGAAAGGTCGTTTCTTCGTTAAAAGATACCATCAAACATTTGGTGTAAAGCTTATTTATGCGAAGTTTCCTTTTCGAAGAAATCGATTCTGAAAACTTGCTTGTTTCTGTTGGTACTAGCGTTTACAAACATTGATTGCGATTGGTTCGAATAATAAATCTCACAGATTTGTCAACGTTATTTTTCACCAGCTTTGGCTCACAAATAACGTTGCGAATGACTTCGCTTTTGTCACGTTTGAAGTTCAACAAATAGATTTCAACGCGTTTTTACACTTTAATTCCTTAAATTTTTGTACAATGTTTTATTTTAATCGAGGAAGACCTTCTTTCACTGTCTCTTTAATTATATAAAATGCAAATTTTAATCTATCTTACGAGATGAACCGAACAAATCTTCAAAATCGATCTTCTCGCAAACGAAGCTCCGCACGAAAGAATGTTGTACCAAGTTTTTCGTTTATTTCTCAACGGAGGATCAGCCTTTCTCGGTTGCGCTACAAACCCCATCCTCGTGTATATGTTATTCGACGAGAGTAAATTTAATACACATACCGGGAGCGAATTAATCAGTACGTAACTATCTAAATGAATACGGCAGCTTGTGAATGCTGTTTGTACCCGCTGCAAGGTATTTCGCGATGATAATCAAACGGTATTTTTCATTTGCAAATTAAACAGGGGTACCGAGGAATTAATTTTCTTTCTGCTTGTAATTTTGCAACAATTATTGGTTATCGCATTTTTAATTAAATTCTCTATGCGTTTGTTATCGATGCGCGCTCGGCACGGTTATTAGTATTATCTTTTTATTAATTAGCGGCACGCGGAACGTTGTGCTTGAATGAGAAAGCATTGTATTTTACATGGGAACGCATTAGCGACAAATAATATCGCGCTGACTCAGAGGAATGATTAAATGGAGGATGTTTATGTTGGATATAATTCACGTAAAATGGTTGCGGTGTTTCTGTATTAAAGCACTATGCATCCTGCCGTTTATTTGACCATATAAATTGTATTCATAGCAATTGTGCAACATATTTTCTTCTGCTCTTCTGTAATACTAACGAGAACATTGCGAAATTCAAGGTATGTTATCGTTCGCTCTGTAATCTCGTTAAGGACGAGTTGCAGAATTGTATAATTTTGGAAAATGAATAAGCTCTAGTGGGCGAAAAATGTTTAATTTAGCAATAATTTACAAACAAACGATGGAGCTTCAAGTGTTTGCTATACTTATCGTCGTTATTATGTATCTTTGAAAGACAAATACGAAAGATATAAAATATTGATCATGTTTCTTAAAATAAAATTTCATGCAACGTACACACGATTATTCTATAGCTTTCATCGTCTTTGTATACATCGAAGACAATAGGCGAGCTATAATTTACTAACTTCCGTTTTAACAAGACACAATCAAGAAGTTCGAAAGTTTCGAGACTATAACGTATCAGCTTCTTTGCTACACCAAGATCGATTCTTCGCTATCGATCTTGTAGACTCAAGCTGCTTTACAAAAATCTATTTGAAATATCCTACTATTGACAGAATTGGTGTATCTTTAAACGTTTCTTAACGAGTAAGCTTAAAAAGTCACCTTTTCTCTTGTCTTCTTAGAGTTAGCTCTAAGGTTACAGGCACATATTGACTTTTCTTTAATTCGAATACTGTTGCGTTAAATGCAACGAAAATTTTTGCGGATATAAGTTGCTAACAAATGTCGCAAGAAAATAAAGTATACCAATTGAAACGTGACAACGCACCCCAACTTAGCTCCAATAATTTTTGGCAAGCGACCAAAGATGTGTGGTACTTTGCGTTATCATGAACACGTTAACGGAACGAAAGAATGGGCTAAAACCATTTATCGACGAAAATCCGCAACCATTTGGTTGCCAACCCTTAAAGCTTTGCGATAAAAATTCTGTCGTGAATTAACACTATTCCTACCGACACTTCACGTATAGCTATTCTTATCGCGACATTCCCACGTAAGACAGACTACAAATTTTTCTCAGAAAATAAACAACGAAAAAAAGAAGTAAATATTGAAAAATGTATTATTCGTATATTTGAGAAAAAGTGTGAAGTTTAAAGGCGATTCAATTACGTTGTAGATATGAAATTCTAATAAAAATTTTAAGAACGGTCATTTGACCGGTCGTGGTAGGAATAGCGTTAAAATGGCCCCTGCGTTTGTCTCCCGTGTCTATCGAAAACCGTTCGTCTTCCCAGGGTTAATAAATTTATCCTTCGAGAGGTCAACACCACCGTGTGTTCTCGAAGAACGCGTTGCGCGCCAAGTGTAGCAATGGCCGTGAGAAAGTACACCGGAAGACGGGTAAGCTGCACCTGTGTACCGACGAACGCGAAATCCGGCGACGATTTAACACCGGACGAGCCCCGGAATTATTCGGGCTCGCGTGTCGGCGACACGTTTCATTCTGTGCCGTTGATGCGCGAATTCAAAGTTATTCTTTCCTTTTTTCGCCGGTGCACGCGCCTCGTTATCCATTCAGGTGACGTTCGCTTCTCTCTCTCTCTCTCTCTCTCTCTCTCTCTCTCTCTCTCTCTCTCGTTTCCGATCGAGTCGAGAGTCGTGGCTAAAGGAAGGGGCGGGAGGGGGAGAGAAAAAAATATTAATGGCCGTCGATGTTGACGTGGAGCCCGACAGGGTGGTATTGAGGGCCCAGGGATCTGGAAGAGAAAAACCCAAGGTGAGGCAAGACGAGGCGTGATCGTGACATTGAGAGACCTTATTTCAGACCCCTGATTTATGCTTCCGGCGATCTACGAGACGATCTTAAGCGAGAGAATTGAAAGAAGCTCTTGAAGCTCTATAGTACTCGTCGGAACGAGTAAAGAATGCACTTCTGCTTAGGCACCATAATTATTGAATAGGGCTCCACCGAGTTTAATAACAGTGCGAACAGCAGCTTGTTGCGCGATAATTTTCCTTTTTTTTATGAAGCAACCGTGCATTCCGCTTTTTGTTTTTCTATCGCCTGTCTTCTAACAGGGAACGTAGGATATTTGAAAGATATTCAAATGTCGACTATTTTTCGGTAAAAGAATGAAACATCTTTGGAGTAAGGGCGAAATAAACATTCAGCTCGGAACAAACAAGTAAATGTATTTATATTGCTTTGTTTCTGTGGGAGCTGATCTTTTGGATAGCTTTCAATAGTATCACAGACCCCTAAATTCTTTGACGATTTTTTCTACACCATCTTTGTTTCCTATAATATGTAAATATAAGCGTAATTTGTTCGCCATCAGTGATATCCCAACGCAATATTTTGCTCGCGCAAGCAAACACATTGTTCTCCTATATTCAACGTATAAAGATTGAAACTTGAACGATTTACAATAATCCTAACCGCTCCAAATGAATATCGAACTCAGCTGTATATCTAAACCTCCCTTAACGCTATAACTATCAACGGTTATACTTAGAACAAAGCGGAGGAGCGCCTAATCAATCCCCATTAACGCTAGATTTACGAACATTTCTTGTATATCTATTTCTAATATACATATACCAAGGAATAAGGTATACATCAAACAAAATTAAGAATTGCAGAACTGACAATGAGAGGGAAATAGATTTGGGTACATTTGTTTCGCTTCATCGATAAAAGTTAGCAAAAATTGTTAGGAATAATAGTAATTGTTTTTGTTGTGCGATACATTTGTATTTGCGTGTACTGATGAGTGATATCATTTATGGGTGTCGTGATGATTCTTATGTCTGTTGTCTTTTGTCTTTTGCGGAGAAACAGTCTGGAAGTAAACACAAGAGAAGGACCACGTGTAAAGAGAATCTAACTAATTATTCATATATCGTATTGTAATATCCCATTTTAAATAAGCTCATTATAGTCACAACAAAGTGTAATTATTCTTCAGTTCTTGCAAATTTTGCTGATTGAGTTCGAAACCCGTCAATTTGACGGGTAAACCTAATGTTAATGACCAGCAGCCCTGATCGACGCATATCTCGCAGTTGATAGTTAACCGTTCGCGGGGAGGTAACACATTCACCTGCACGCGTAACTTCGGCATGAACTCCACGGGAAAGTTTCTACGAACGCAGACTAGTATGTTCAGGTTATTACCCAGGCACCTACTTTAACGCGTTTACGCTCGGGGCAGGTTTACAGGGGCGACACGGGAGGGTGGGTGTGCGGTGCGCCGGCTTCTATCGTGCAACCTGAAACACGTTACAGAAATTTCCGACGTTGACGGCGTTTGACGGAATTTGGGGTCGTGCACAGTTAGTTTGATTCGTTTTCTTGTTTAACTTCGCCTCTGTGTGTCAGCCGCGAGAAACGTTTCGCGTCGCGCCACGCTCGTGCGTAATAATGGCGGCTGAAACACTTCGAATCGCTTCGAATCTCGTTCGTTCATTTGAATTATTGAAACTTCGTGAAAAGAAGTGGCGCAGTAGTCGTTTTGAGCTCGTTTCAAAGGTTGAATCTTCTACTTCTCATACCCTTATCCCTTTCATGACGGTGCAACTGAACCATACTTCGCCACCAATGTACCATTGCAAGCACTGTTCGCTAAGTTGTGTATCTTATTTTCTGCGTTACCTAATACCTGTACTAGCTTTATTTTGAGTTTGCTATTGAAGTAAAACAATAATTTTAAGTTCATTCCAAAGGTTAAATCTTCTACTTTTCACACATTTAACCCTTTCGCGACGGTGCAACTGAATCATACTTCGCCACCAATGTATGCTTGCAATGTACCATTGCTCGCTAAATTGTGTATCTTATTTTCTGCGTTGTCTAATGCCTGCACTAGATTTATTTTGAGTTCGCTATTGAAATAAAGCAATAATTTTGAGCTCATTCCAAAGGTTGAATCTACTTTTCACACCCTTAACCCTTTCGCGACGGTGCAACCGAACCATACTTCACCACCAATGTATGCTTGCAATGTACCATTGCTCGCTAAATTGTGTATCTTATTTTCTGTGTTGCCTAATACCTGTACTAGCTTTATTTTGAGTTCGCTATTGAAATAAAGCAATAATTTTGAGCTCATTCCAAAGGTTGAATCTACTTTTCACACCCTTAACCCTTTCACGACGGTGCAACCGAACCATACTTCGCCACCAATGTATGCTTGCAATGTACTATTGTAAGCACTGTTCGTTAAATTGTGTATCTTATTTTCTGCATTGCATTATCATAGATTTATAAAACTTCTAAGACACTAAGACTGACTGACACTTCGATACCAAACGAGACTCGACTCATATTCGATGTAACTCGAATTTTCTTAGTCTTGAAAAAATTCGAAATGCTTTGAAAGTTAGATCTGAACAACCATCCCTACTTGTGCGACCCAAGTTTTATCTCTCGAGTCCGTTATAGTGTTTACTTCTGCCGGTTAAAATTAAACCTCGAACCCACCGAAAAGCGACGAGAACGTCCTCTTGTCTGCAGCGGAAAGAGGAGGAAAGGAGAACGGGTATAAGCGGTCGATTTTTGCTCCAAGAGACAGGAAGTAGAATTCGTGTGGGTTTCTTACAGCATTTTTTGCCGCGCAATAACGTGGCGTAATTAGTTTTCCCGCTAAGTGAGGGGAAAAACGTGGAAAAGTGTAGAGTTTCGTCTGGCATTCGACTGCTTCTCTTCGACAACTATTTGATGGATCGCGTTTAATTGTCTTAGGCCTTCCTTATGGTCTTCCTGTGTCTTATAATTAAAATTCTCACGTTTGGTTTACTCTTTTTGTAGTAAAAAACTGATTACGAATGCAATTAACCATTTCCACTTTCGTTGAACTTGCCAAGGTGATCTGAGCTGAGTTCTGAATCAAGCTTCTAAATTTTGTCAATTCAAATTTCATTTATTAAAATTACACCAAACAGACGAAACAAATAATATTATACGCATAGTTTGTGTTTTTATACAACACTTTAAATATAGAAAATCAGAAAAATCAGAAAAACGTGTCGTTGCTAGTAAATGTCGGAGCGCAAAGTGTTAATAATAGCTAAGTGCTGATTTTTCCACTTTGAGGTAAACGTGAAAATTCGTTTTTTCGTTCACGGGCAATTCAAAAAATAAATTCACGAGAACTATTCATTTCGTTCATTTGAAAGACACTTTTCAGCAATTCGAAAATTTAGTTCATTTTTTTTTTGTTTCATACAGATAATTTACATTTTTACTTCATTTTTTCCGGATTTCGAATGATATCGTATTTTTCGCATATTTTAGATCAATACAATTTTTGGCCCGCGCTTATCCTCGTTATTCTGTTCTCTTTGTATAAGATTTCAATTTCAATACGTTTTCATGGAATACATTTTGATATTGTTTCAATAAGTATCGTAATAAAGTTATATTGTACGGCACAGCCTGTACCATTTCGAGGCATTCCTGAAAGTGTTTCCCCGAAATATTGAAATACCGCCACAAAAGCGACATGTGATATATTTTTATGCGCCTACATATACGCGTGGCTCTTATCCTCGAAGTGTTCGCTCTTTTTTTTTTCTCTCGATAACAATAACGAATTGATCGGCATTGACCGTGTCATACACGTTTCTGTCTATCGCATCCTGTCGATTAGAATGGAGCGTGTAACACGATCGTGGAAATCAACTTATGATTTATGGGCGTAGCGAGCAGGAAGTCCTGTTACGAGCGGTTGCGATTAAATAAGAAATTGCTTATTAATTATTATTATATAATTAATTGTCATTGTAGAATTGAAGTAGAATTGTTATTAACCCTTTGCGCTCGACCGTTAGTCGTTTAATAATACTAACTTCAAAAATTTTCAAATTCGAAATATTTACCATGATTCACGTATATTAAACTTCATTTAGTTTAGTTAAGTCGTATATTAAAATTTACATATATGACTATTTAACGACCGGGTTTGAAATAAAGTTTGAAAATTTTCGAAACTATCATATGCTAGGATTACGATGTCCCATGAGAGGGGACAACCGAGCGCAAAGGGTTAATTAATTTGTCGAAAACACCAGATTCCCTTCGATTTCTCGTGATTGTTAAAAGTTTGTCGAATTATTTTCGGTTTCCCTTCTCAATTGTGCAATTGTGTATAACGAAATATCTTTCGGAAGTGAAATCACTACAGGTGTTCGGATGCTTCAAGGTTATCATTCCGATGCTAATTTCGAGTATCGAGGTTCCCTTACGTTCGAGGTGGAACTACTTTCGACATTTTTAACGTACCATTGGTTAACGTGCTCCCTGTCGCGAGGGTCACCTGTGGTTAGAGGCGAAAGTTTCGTTAGCCAGAACGGGAATATGCTTCGGTAACGTCATTATCATAATATCATTCTCTGACCTCGAATTATATTTGGTGTACAGATTCGGTGATGGGATTAGTTAGCTTTAATTCGTTTAGAAAACACCGATTCAAATTTATAATTCGAGCAGCACATTTTTCTCTGCTGCAATTAAAAATTTTAACCTTTACGCGACACGAAATTGAGGATTAACTTGTTTTTTTTTTTAAACAGACACGTTTCCTACTCGCTTAATTAATTTTAATAAAAACCCAGTTATTTGGTAGTAACGTGGGAAAAGGTGTAACGATCTTTTTCAAAACGGTATTCTGATTTAGAGTTTAAAAAGAAATCGATTTGCGGATTCTTGTATTTTTTCAAACGTTTTCTCAAAATTTACAAGAATTGATGAAATTATAGAGACTTAAAAAATACCGTGTTCTAACTTTTACACTGATAAATAATACAAAGCAGATGTCTCCAAATACCACGCTTGTTAAAATGATTAAAAAACTCGCTCAGATATTCGAAATATTAACACTAGATTGCCGGATGTTGGGTATATCCCTATTTTGCCTGGAACGAGTCAATTTGACTTAAACATAATAATTGAAATTTAAAAGAAAAGATAAAACTTTATTGTAGAGAAAGTTTATTCAAAACAATTTTTATATGTATATTCTGTTTTTAAAATACATTATCCGCAGATTTTTTTATTACATATACCAGAAACACCTTCACATCTATTCCTTTCATCTGATACTTCAACTTGACAAAATCATAAGTAAGTGAAATTGACTCACCCCGGCAATCTAGTGTTAAGAAGCACGCGTCCAAAACCTCTCCGTTATTCGTTTCTCCAAAATAGACTCCTAAAGATGACCTTAAGACTGTCCGTGCAGAGCTGAATTATACCCCTCTTAATCGCAAAGAACTTGGGCCGAATAAATTACTCTGCTCCCCGGTTTCATTCAAACGCCAAGTTAATTCGCGTTCCTCAGTTGGCGGATTAAAGGATATTCCTGGAATTTCTGAAGTTTGCCTTAAAAGTTCGGGTCCGATTACGATGCCGGTGCACGGTCACCACCGATAGAAGGATTAGACGAGTCGCAGAGGTTAAGCAACAGCCCGAGAAACGGAGGAGAGACAGAAAACTGTGAGCCAAGCGTGAACATGGCGGCTAGCAAGAGGAGAAGAAGCAGGAGAACGACGGTGTACCGTTAGACGTACCAGCGGCTGTTGCACGCTCGTTTCCGGTCTTTTTACCACGGTTGACGGTTCAAAGAAAGATAGTCTTCGCGCTTCGCTAGGAATGCCGGGCGTTTGTGTTTGAATCACCTGCAGATCGAATAATCGATCTTCCTTTTCCTGCCACGGACCGGCCTTCGAAGAGCAGTACGGATTTCCTGGCTGTAACGAAGGAGCTCGTCTACGTGAACTGTATTTCGAGTATCGAGTGCCGATGAAAGCGCGTGTTAATTAACACACAGGTTTTTTAGACAATTTTAAACAGGTTAGACAATTTTAAACGAAAGCGGATTGGATCCGGAAAATATTGATTTCTGAGAGAAAAAGGGGATTCGTTCATAATTGTAAGGCTGTCGTTTATCTATACATGTAAAAAGACATGTCCTGACTGACTGACTGATTCATCATGGCAGAGCCTAAACTATGAGACGCTAGAAACATGAAATTTGGACAATGGGTTCCTTTTATAATGTAGGCACTCACTAAGGAAGGATTTTTTGATATTCTAACTCTAAGGCGGTCAAATAGGTGTTGAAAGGTTGTTTGAAAATCCGCTAATTTTGAAGTAAGCACTATAAAAAAAGAAGAACGCGGGCAACAGTTAGTATAATATATGCTATAAATCACGGAAATTGCCACAATTCTATGAACGTTGAGGTATCATCTATACATATAAAAATACTGATTGATTCAGCATCGCAGAGTCTAAACTACTAAAGCAAGAAACATGAAATGTGAATAATGGGTTCCTTTTATAATGTAGGCACTCACCAAGTAAAGATTTTTCGATATTTTATAATGTAGGCACTCACCAAATAAAGATTTTTCGATATTCCAACTCTAAGGGAATTAAATAGGGGTTGAAAGGTTGTTTGAAAATCCGCCAAATTTGAAGCAAGCACCGTGAAAACTGGTATTTAGCTTTTTGGTTAGAAATAAAGAAATACGTGTTTCAACATTTTTGAAAAATCAACTCCCAAGGGGGTAAAATAAGGAATGAAAGTTTGTTTGAAAATCCGCCGATTTTGAAGCAAGCACTATAATAAAAAAATGCGAGCAACAGCTAGTTTCGTATAAGAGACAAATAAAATAAGAGGATTTCTTTTTATAAATAGTACATGAACTATAGTTATACAATGGGGTAATAACATCGGAATTTCTGTTATATTTCTAAGCTGCAAAAAGGTTATTAACATTTTTAACATTACTGTCTGATGTTCGAGAAGACGTTTTTCACTTATTCCAGCAGACAGTTCCACGAATTAAATCGTTAATCCTTTTAAACGGCCAGCAGTGTGGTACACGTGCATGGTCATTGAATTTTTTAAACTAACATTTCAAGCACGGAACGTAGAACAGCTCGTTGCACTTCCCGGTGGCGGAAATACAGCTGATTGAAAGTTTCCCGGGAACAAAGATAGCTTGATAAATCGTTGAACGCGCGATGGTCGGTGTATGAAACGAGTGGAATGTTTTTGGTTGCATTTATTTTGCTTTCGTTAACCGTTGATTCCATTACACGGGGGTTGAGTGTCGAGCGGATCGAATAATGTAGTGGTCCGTTTAAAACCCGTTGCGGATTGATTTTTTTTTTTTTTCATCCGGTTTTAACGTAGTCGAGGACCGTGAAAAATGAATGTTCGTTGTTTTTGCGAGACGAACGACCGGATCGATGAACATTTTTCTAGCGTATATCGGGGCGGATGAAAAACGTATAGAAATAAGGGATGAAGAGCTGAAAAGCGTAGAACAAGTAGAATTAGCGCAATGCTTGCAAAAGCAAATAGACGTGTGTAACGACGGATTGACAGAAACAATTTCCCAAGATTCGCGTTGAACGAAACAGTGCTGCTGTTACATACAGAGGCGACATCAATTATTTTGTCGTTGTCTTCGATAATCCTTAACGTCTCGTTTAATTTTCATGAACTCGATGAACGAGAAAAGCTTCATCTTCCTTCCGTTCCACGTTGTCGATATTTCTATTTTGTCTTTTCTCTGCGTCGCATATTCATTCCCTTATTTCTTCCCATTCGAGAGTTCAACGCTCCGTTCTTCGTATCAAATAATTGCCGCCCGGTCGTTTTAATTGTTACACGATCGATTCGATCGTTAAGCCGGGCTCATTTCAAACAGGGACGAGCATTTTAAAGCAAAATTTCAAAGCGGTTCGAGATTGCCACGGATGACCGAACGAACTCCTCTGCCACGGGGGTTAAAAATTATGGATCTCATCGCGAACCGGTGAAACCAGCCGCCACGCAACCCTGGAAACGCTGTACTCGTTATCATCGATTTATTGTCCGACGTAAACTTCGCGGTGTGAAATACAGCACATGGACGACGGTTCACGATCAAAATGAACTGCTGGAGTGCCGGAGTGTCAAATTAAAATAAAATAAGAGGACGACGTACTCGGGCCATTAACTCGGGCGACCCAGGAAAAATATCCAATCGTTTTTACGATCGACGACGTATATTACGCCGTCTGTTTTTGTAAATTCAGCGTTGATACAGTTTATCCTGTACAATCGTATCGGAGGGGTCTCTGCAAATGTTTGATAAATTTTGATCACGCTGTTCGATTTCGAAGCGAAAGGCGTCTCTCGGCGAACAAGACGAGGACGAAAGATGATTAATTTAATCGAACTATCTTCAACCGCGCATCCCTTTTTCTATTTCCTTTTCACGAACTTCCATTTAATTCGACTTCTTCGATCTTGCGCGAGCCTCGAACATCTGAAAGATGAAAGAGAGAGAAAGGCGTGAGGGCGAGAGAGGGAGAGAGAGAGAGAGGAGAAAATAAGCACATTGCCAGCGGTCAGAAACTGTGGCTAAATAATTTCAGCCTACGGTCCACACGGTCGGCCGTTGAGAGCCGGGGAAAAAGTGGAAGATATGAAAGGATAGAGGGGATTCCTTTGAAAAAACCATGAATGGATGTAGGCTCCGCGTTTGCGGAGTACTTTGAACGAGAATCTCCGGGAAGAAACGACGGCCGCGAGCCCTCGATTCTTGCAACGATTCCAGCAGCCCTTACCATTTTCTTTCTTCCTGTTTCTCGATCTGTCTTCGCCTTTTTCTTCTTCCCCTCCCTCATTCTCCGTCGTCGCCCTTTCCGCGTTACCCTTTTTTTTCCACTTCTCTATATCCATTTTTCTACCGTTTCGTTTCTCTTTCCTCGACCGTCCCGCTCTTTTTTTCAGCCCCTTCGTCCCCGTTCCTGCTTTATTCTTGTTGCGTCTCCCCGTTGCTTTTGTTTCTTCCTGCCCCTCCTGCGTGCCCTCCTCTTTCCTCTTTCGCGCTTTCTCTCTCCATTCAGGTAGAAGATAGGCGAGCACACATGCCAGCTGCCAGTTGCGTACCCCTCTCTGTTCACGGGACGTGTGTTGCACGAACGCTCGTTCACCCTGGACATTTCTACCCCCCCGATTTCCCTCTTTCTCTTTCTCTCTCTCTCTCTTTAGCTACCCTTTTGCCCGTTCCTTTCTCCTTTTTCAATCTTTTCTCTTTTTCCCCTCGGTTTAACGGCTGCACGCGCGCCAGATCACGCTGCACCCCCGGCTGCAAGAAGCACGGCGAGTGCTTTGGACTGAAAAGCGGCCGATTTTTGTGCGCTCCTTTCCTGTCCTTCCGCGTGGTCTCTTTGTGCGCCACTCTGTTCTGCTCGATAACAAGCGCCTGTTAAAAGAAACGCGATTAAACGTGGACACGTGAGAGGCGTCGCGAGCAGAGGTTGATAGGGAGTTACTCGATTTCCGTGTATCCGCGTTCAGTTCAGCATTATCGTCCCGAGTGGACAGGGTTACGCGCCATTTCGCACCGGCTAAATCGGCGTAATCAGCGTTGGAAAAGCTTAATCGCTGAGTTAGACCGATAAAACGAATCGCGTTCGACGATCCTTCGGATCTGATTTGGATTTAGCCAACTGTGAACCGTTTCGTTGGTTGTTTCGAAGAACAAACTCGGATTTTTCGCGACGCTCATATGATGCGATTAAAGAAATAAAAGGAATAAAATGTGGAGTGTAGTAGTAATTCATTTTATTTAATCATGGTTTTCAAATACATCAGCGTTGGTATCAACGTGTAGAATATAAAATTCATATTTGAAAAATACGCGAGAGTAAAATATTACCAATCACTAATGTTTGTATTATACAGTCAGATTATGTGTACTACATATTTGGAATTGAGAGTATTAACGTTCTCGTTTACGGTGTATTAAAATCAATTAAGAAAATGCGCAACCGACGCAAGGTAACAAAGTAGCTTAACCAAAGGAGTTTCGTAGCCTCTCTATGTCGAGCCTTATGTTTTAAGCGGATAATCTCCGAGCAGTAAAGGGCTAACTTACGCTATCTCCGAGTAATGCACTACAAGCAAATATTTATAAACGTTGTTAGAACAGAACTTCGCGGCAACAAACGCGTGTTTACGAGAGTCGGAACTTTTTAAGAAGCGACACACCGGAAAAGTCAAGTGCACTCTCGTGAATATAAGATGGCGGCATGTTAGAAATATTGAAGTTGCCCGGTGCCGAGGACCTATTAGCCGCAAGAATAAATTCCATTGACTAATGTAAAAGCGAAAGAGGGGAAGAAAAAGCGGGTAAAAAGAATGAGTTTCCTTCCGTTCGATCAAACTATCGGAAACCTCTTATTCTCGAGCGTTACACGGCACGAAGTTGGTATTACTTTAAACGAGGGTCATATCGAACCTCTATTTCCCAGTCGATGCAAACGTTTATTCGCAAAGATTCGGCGAACATTGTAACTGCGACGTCGAGTGGCAGAGTTATAGAGCCACGCTCTATATTCGTGACGTTCCGCGAGCGATAAAATGCCCTTTCGCTTCTTGGTTCTATTGCAACAAACAGATCACGTACATTCTAATGCGCTGCCCCGACTAAGAACCAGAAAACCTCTCTTATCGCCAGGCTCAGCGTTATGAATATGGATATAGGTTTCGCTTTGGGGGATTGAAACAATCGCATAAATTAAATTACTAGATTACCTTTGAAACATACGGTTGGAACGAAGTAACGCTAATAACATTTAGCTTAAGACAGCGTAATCTTTTTGTCACGCTTTATACATCGTTGCGCTTCATCCAGACACGTACACTCTCGCCCGCTCATTACGCTGCATTATTCAACAAACTTGTCGGAATAACAATATCGAAGATATCAAAAGAAAGGAAACGAGCATCACAATTTTCGCTAATCAACGCCATCGTTCGATCCCTTCTTCCGATTTCTTTCGACTCGACACGCACCTGTGCTCCTTCCGTTATCGCTTGTCGCGCTTTGCACGCTTATCATCTGTCCTGCGTGCACGCGTTTGCGCGAAGCTCGATGGTAACCAGCTACGCGAACCCTGGCAACCAGTCGAAGCGACTCCCTTAGCAGGCATAATAGCCAAGCGCTCATCCGGCAAGGAACGAACTGATTCGTGCCACGATTGATCGCGGATCCACCGATAATTGACTAACCCGATAATCACACCGCGTTTATCAGCGGCAATTTAGCACGCGTGCGCATCCATTCGTGTGTCGGCCGATGGACACGGAAGCATAAATAGTAGCTGTGTTACCAGTACAGTGGCTCGCTCGGGTATCCCGTGCGAGGAAGAATACGGCCGGTTCAGCGTGCCACCCCTGAACGTTCGATTTGCTTAAGCACCCCAGGGCGATCGCGCGCCCTCCCTGGGCGCATCAGTTTAAATTCAGCTGGCGGTCAGGGAGTAGGAGGACGGGGTTCGAGGGGAGGGAGTTTGAGATTACCCAGCGGCTATGTACCTATACGTTAACACACGGGGGCACCAACCACCGGGGGACGTGTGCAAGGTACTAGGGATTCGACCGTATGAATATTCAGGGCTTGCCTTCGCGGCGATGAAAATTCGATTGCCCCGCAGCTACGGCGTCTGACGACGATGATGGCCGACGGAGAAGGGGACATGTACCACCACCACTACCACCACCACCACCACCACCATCATCATCGGTATATATACCCCACTGTCGTTGCTCTGCCTCCTGCTACCGTCTTCGAGCGTGCTTCCGCCTGTGGAAATCGTGCACCGGCGATCGATGACAATCGTCCACAGGCGTGAGGTACTTTGAACCAGCCGGTTCCCACCTACGCCGACGTACATATAGCGAACATAGGCGGCGCGCGTTTCGATGGAGTACGGAAGACGCCGTTTCGTCGGGCCAGAGGCTGGTAGGGGGCGGGGGAAAAGGGGGAAAGAGGATAAGCCATCGACGGAAATTGGAAGACTAGGAAGTTATGATGCATTTGTTCCGAGAGATCGGCAGAATTGAATTTTCCTTATCGGGGGAATAGGCTACGGGCCTCTGACGGGGGGGTTCATCGATATGCCTGGGTTGCGGCTGACGCGTTTGGACGGTGGATTTGCCAGCATGATGGATGCGCATGTGTTTAACGATGCTTCGTGGCTCGTTAGAGGAGAGTGCTTGACGCGACGCGCCAAATTTTCTACGGTTTCCGATGCTGTGCACAATGGGTGATGGTTCGGCTTCGCGCGTGCGAGAGATCGTTGCGATGTGTCTGGTGTACCGTTAACGGAGGAACGCGCGAGGAGATCGGTATTCATCTCGAAATTAATGCTTTGAACACCAACGCGAAGGCATAGTTGATACCTTCTTCGCCGTAGCGCGGGACGGCTCGTGTTCGCGGGAATAACATACTTAGAGGAAACACGATAACGGATGTATCTTATAATAACCAAGCAGAGATTCGTTGATTGCTATGCAAGGCGGTTCTCGAGGAAACCGTCTGGAAGGCATCGGGTCCGGCGCCTATGCGTCTGGAATAGGGTGCACCACCGTGGCACGGACACCTGGCGCACACGTATGGCCCGTAGTATGCGCGCCAGGTACGCCTGTAGCTACGTACGAAACGTAGGTATCTATAGGTTACCGCATCTATATCCATTTATTGCATCGCACGCCGGTCGCAATCTTCTCGTCATTCGTTTATCGGATTGCGAGCAGCCCGTGCCGGGGAACGAGAAATATCGATTCGTCGTCCCTGTCGCGATAAAATGAATTTTGTAGTGTGACGCGAGGTAAACGAGGGGGAAACGAGGTAGGAAGAAAGAAAGAGAGCGAGAGAGCTGTGTGCGCGCAAGGTGAAGCGGACCAAAGTGAAAAGAGGGTCGGGAGCATGGAAAGGGGGAAGATGGAGGAAAGCGAGAAGTAGAGAGCCGAGCGATTTCGATAGCTTTCTTTCATAGCGAAAGGAAACGTACGGAGCTGAATAGAACAGTTACCGTGGGAGGTCTGTAGAAACGTAATAGAAATTGGACTTGTTCCGCGTAGATGTGTTCCCTCGTCGGTTTTATCGTGTTATCGCCCCGTCGAAGAGGCGAAAGAACGACGATGCTTCTTCCGCCGCCTTCCGCGTATTAACTCGGCCAACACGATTACGCGCCTTTGTGTATCTCCTACCCTAAACACGGTTCGCGTATTAAGGCGCGCTATGCAATTACGAGATGATCCACTTTACATTGTTTCAGCGAGTTACAGCTTACGATAATAGATTTGACCGAAGATTGATGCGGCCGCGAAGTTAGACACGTCAAACGGATCGTGTCCTTAAATCCTAATTAATTAATCATCCGAGTGGAGTACAAGTAGAACGGTTACCGCATCGCGAGCCGTTCCAAGAATTTCTCTGATATCGCATCGTTTTAGCTCTTTTACACCGCGACAAATGAACGCGGGCGGTGATTATTTTTCCAGATGCGTAGGAACTGGTCGAACGAATTTTTTTCTTCTACCCCCAGACAGGATCCTCTTCATTGTTCCGCCGGCTCGTACACGTACGTAGTTTTCAATCGGCGCTGGTTCGATCGCGCGAGAAATATTTCCTGTGCATAGTACGCTCTCAGTCATCTCTACCTCGAGAAATTCATCCTCGGGACTCCCTGCAACCGAGGCGTGCATTCCGCGGAAGAGTTCGCGCCGATAAAGAATACCTGCACGTGGGCGAATTGGTTGGCTAACGGAAACCACGAGAGAGGTGCGCTAACGCGGTCGTGATCAGCGTTGCAGCGCATTCCAGAAACTGCAGCGGGCACCGTTGCGCCTACCTCCGTTCCCCCTATTTCTTCTCCCGATTTCCTCCTGCTCGGTTTCCCTCTGCCCGTTTCGCGGCACGCGGCTCGACCCGTGGCAGCGCCGGTTTCTCTGCCATTTTACCGTTAACGTCTACCGTATTAATCGCGACAATTATACGCGAGAATTGGTGGCCCGAGTTCCGGCCGAAAACACGACGTAATCGCCCGACCGAATGGTGTTCGCCGCCCTGTGTATATGTATAGCTAGCTAGGGGGATTCTTCCCCGAGGATATTACTGACAGTCGGCGAGACCAGTGCCATATACAGCTAATTCAAAGCGGTCGCGAGCGGCTTGCACGCTCGATTCCTCGTTGCGCTTGTTATTATGGCTCGCCACCGTTTTTGGCCACGCCAAATCATTTTCTTTTGCTACCGGACACCGAGCAAGCTTAATCGCAGCGAACGCGTTTTTTCTTATTAGGTAAAAGAAGCTGCCAGGTGAAAGGTGATGATCGCGTAGAGGAGATCGTGATTGTCGTGAATGGGGAATTGAAATTTCTTGTTGCAGCGCTGGTATTTTTGTGAGATACATTCTGCGTTAAAGTTACATCGAGCAAATTATTTTAATTATACATGAAATCTCGTTGGATATGTTTTTTTTTTGGCAAATTGGAATCGTTTTAATGACGGTAGAATGTAACTTTCTCGAATGGATCAAACGTTGACTCTTTCAATTATTATACGCGAGGTAACGTAGAGAAACAAGAGAAGGATTAAACTGAAATTCACTTTTACATCGTTAGTGTATCTGTCGTTTTTTTCTCCTTTTTACGGATACGTGTCGAGCAGTTACGTACACACATACGGTGAACGTGTACCAAGTCTGAAACTATTTTCATGGATGACACGAGGCTCGACACCGAAGGGCCCTCGATGCACGTTGGAAGAACTCCATCGTATATTGTCCGGCGCAAGTGAAGCGCAGTCAGCTGCTTCTTCTGCAACTCGATCTTAAGTCTCGAATTGCAACGCAGCAACTTGCCGAGTTGCACTTCGGTATCTCAGGTACGGCGGACAAAAAGCGTGGCGGGCTGTAAAACGCCCACGAACGCACCAGAGGCGTTCGAACGGCGTAAACGACTACCGACTAACAATGAGATGGTCGAAGATGTCGTTCGCAGGTACCTGAAGTTATAGTCGAACCGAGTCGAGCACGGTAACGGTTATCCACGGACGATCTACGAGACCTGTGCCCGTAAGAAAAATGGCTATAGCCTGGGGACACCAAATTACAGAACGAACCGTTTAAGTAGCCGTGTTAACTTCTACGCACGTGTACTTAGCCAGCCTGGAAAATTGGAAAGACCCGGGCAGCTGTTTATCATAGTCGTTGAACTTAATAAAGACTTAAGTACTACAAGCGAGTTAGGTTTTATTACCGGCCGTTATCGTTCGAGGTATCGAAGTAACTGCCTCGGATGTCGCGAAGCATTTCAATGCCGGTGTTTCTCGTCGACGAGCACGAATCGGACAATGTCGAACGAACTGTTAATCTCGTTCCTAAGTGCTCTGCCTCTCGTGCTGCCGTGGCATTAGCAAATGACACGTAATTAATTATTTATAAGGGGGAGGGGTTGATATCGAACGTAACAACCGCCTCGTCGCAGACGTTTCAACGAGCGCGGCCGTAGATACTGAAAGGGGACATTAAATTCCCACGTCCCTGTGGTCCGTCGAGGAGCGCGGAGCACTCCTGCGGCGCGCTCTCCTATTCAGGAGACAGTTGCGAAGAAATTTGCAAGGGGAATCACGGTTTTGGTTACACTCTTTTACATAGTTCGGCAGCCCCGATCGCAGGCATTCGTAACGAGAATAATTTGCACAAGGACGGCTGCGAAGGGGGTTGGGATCTGAATATTCGCTGTGATTTGGACCATTTCACCTGGTCGTTTCCACGAGAGGTCACCTGGGGCACGAAGACCGCGTTCTCTGCAGTTTCCCCGTGGCCTTTGAATATTCATTCGCGGGAGTTGGCCGGGCCCGTTTAAATAGCCCGCCACGTTCGCCGCCTCGTCGTCTCTGCCTTCCCTGTGCGCTATCTTGCGCGCCCCGATCTCGATCTCCGTCGTTCCTCGTCGTCCACACCCACGCCTCTTTTCCACCCCTTGAGCGCCTCGGTTTCGCGTTCGCGATCGCAGCAGTCCCCGGCACTTAGTCTTCCGCTTCTCTTGCCCCGGTAAATCGGCTGGTATCGTGCATCGCCGACTTTGTAGCCGGCCGATCTCGGGGCGCAGCTCGTTACCACGCTGATAAGTAGGTACACAGAGAAATGGTGTACCGGCGACCGTTTTATCTGTACGTACCCTTTCACCTGCGCACACGAGATCGTGTATCATACGTGTATAATGCACCGCGCTACCGTGTGCATATCTGTTCCCGCGGATTGCCGAGGGTGGCACGCTACCTATTATCGGGTATCGCCGATACACCGGCCCCCTCTGTTGCAGCGACGTTTCGATAATACGAATTACAGATATCCGTGGAATCTGCATGCGAAGTGTAATCGTCGAAGGTCTCTGACTTGCTTTATGGCTTTATGGCTTCGTCACATCGCCGCTTGGGGATTATTTATTGCTACGCTGTTCGTTGACCTGTGTACGGGATCGCCTGTGGTACATACGATCCGTTGTCTTTCTGACTGGCTGTCGAGGTCCAGTTTTCTGATCGTTTCACAATGTAACGCGAGAGAGACTAGGGCAATTCAGTAATTATTACGATATTATGGTCTACGTATTTTGAAATTCATTGGGAGAGTTTGCTGTGTACGTATGATCATGTAGTTTGTAATATCGTGCAAAAGTTCTGGCGGTAAGGGGTTAGTAGTTATTTCTTAAGCTGCTTTCGAAAGGAAGGTTATTATCGATTCGTTAACCGTACACTCTTTCTAATTGATTCGACTTATTTTTGGAAATACAGCGACTGAAATAGGATTGCATGGGTTGAGACGAAAATTGTTTAGTTACCGCATATCATGGCGGTGACATCTTTCAGATACAAAATATCCAGTGACGTTCAACAATTAACGCCACCGATCCGATTCCCGTATTTTCGAATAACGTCAGGAAACGCGCGCAAAACATTCAACGAATTAGCCGTCGGTTTATTCCCCTGCATTGATTTCGTTTAAAAACTATATTTCCTCAGATTTATTGAAAAACATTGTTTTTCTCGTGCTCCCTATCCGTTGAATCTCCTCGAATCAGTCGACGTCCAAGGTTTTGTTTAATCCCATGTAATTTCATGGGTACGGCACTGGGTTACATTTGGCCGTCGCTTAACTTTCACCGGTTAACTTGTCTCTCACGCCCAACTTCTTACCAAGCTCCAGTTTTCGTGGCGCACGAGGACGCGAGAGAGAGCGTCGTTTATTTTCGAAAAATTGTTATTTACGCTCGACTACTTTCCGAGGGGTGTCACGGCCGGGTCGTGGCTGCGCGTCCACGTTGGAGCTCGAGGGAACTCCACTTTGGCCGAGATCGACGTTACTTATTAATCACGGCCTGCTTGAAGCCTCAAAGACCCGTTGGTAGACTCATTCATCGGCCTTGTCGCGCGGATATCTCGTGCTTCTTTTTGGCGCCTTTCATCCGCCGGACTTATCTCTCTCCTTCTCTCTCTCTCTTCCCCCCTCGTTCCTCCCTTGGTAACTTCCCTACTTTCATCCGGTGGCTTCCGCTCCTTCTACGTCACGGGGACCTGTCGTCGGGAACGCAACCTTTTTCTCTTCACCAACCACTTCCACGAAGCTTGTCGCAATCGGAGCCAACGAATTCCATTCCTAAACGACCGTATACGGCCACGGTGTTGCGCGCACCGAAGTTGCAGAGCCACACCACTACACGTCCGATACGATGCCCCATGAGCCGTTGACATAACTCGTGACGACTCGCATGGGAAGCTTATTTATCGAGATTACGTTTATAGTAACCGTGCGTTCCTGATTACCGTTCCATGTTTTCGCTCGGTCGTTGCGGAGTTACCGCCAACTTGATCCGTTTGCGTTCCCCTGTGTTTGTGTTACACGGGCCACCAGGCAAGTAAGTGGGAAGTTCGGTGTGCGCGTGTCGAAAATTGAAAGAAAGAGTTAACTCGTTAACTTGGCCCGGGATGTACTTAAGAACTTATCGTGAACTGTTGGTCAACTGTAAATTGTTGATAAAGCGCTCGGTTGGGTTAAGCTATGGGCTGAGTGTAATTTAACATAGTTTCATTCTGTGATTGCAGCGTAAACTTCTTTTCGCGTCGAGTACACCGAGTGTTCGTTTATTTATGCACGAGAGTGTAGGTCTATGCAGTTACTGTTTGAGAGTTAACAATCGATAATTCTGTTTGATACATTCGTAGGTAAAATAAATAAAATGTTAATTGCAGACCTCCGTCCTAAGTTAAAATATCCTTCCTCGCGTTTCTTTTCTTATTTTTCAATTTATTTAAAGTAAATATTTAAAGAAATATTAAATTTTAAGAAATATTAAATTTTAAGAAATATAAGAATTTTAAGAAATATTTAAAGTACCACGCATTTTTCACCGTTTAAGTAAAATTAAAAATTTCTAAGGGTTTTCTAGAGATTCGGAAGCCGTTTAATTTATTTATCTTAACAGTTTCCCAAGCGATGTTACCGATTTAAAATAATTAAAATGTTTCGTAACGCCAAATGAAATATTTTGAAACGTAGCCAAACTTCGATCGTGTTACGAAACATCGGTCCTCGTCGATTATCATGGATCCAAAAGAGAATGGCAAGAACGTTTAAGCGTCTTCATTATTTGTTACACGACCTGGTAGGCCTGGTGCTGAAACATTTTGAAGGATTCAAAATAACCCCGGCGAATGTTAACTTTTCCACGGTGGTTCGCTTTCGCGAATTAATGTTTCCACTGCTCGAAGATGAAAACGCGCGCTTTGCCGTAAATTGCGTGCTCGGTGGCGGTGGTATTTGTCTTTTACACGATGCCATCAAGAAGTTGTTGCAGAGCCACGAGCCGGGAGAAAGTTTTGATAAAGTTTCGCGGTTTCGCCTGCTTACGGAGGAAACCCTTGGTCATAAGGCGAAGGTACGCGCACCGTGACCTTGTCTTTTATGCACAAACTTTCGCATCGTATTGTCTTTATACAGTGACGCCGTCGTTTACCGTGGTTCGCTTCCCGGTGCACGTTTGTCGAGAATAAAGAAACGATCCGAGCCACGGCGAGCGCGTAACAGCGAGTTTACCGCGAGGATCGCGTTTTGTAACCCGTTTTCATGGATTTTCCCTCGACAGAATTCATGAAAACGCGAGCAACTGTTCAATGTGTATCGACAGGTACAGTCAGTCGTGAAATTCTACGTATACCTGCTGATTTTCGAGTGGTTAGATTATAGAATCGAGAATTTCGGACGTTTATTCCTTCTGTTCAGTTCAGATAAGTTCTCAGAGACATAAATCATTGAAAATATGATCTTATATAAATCTATTGATTGTATAATTGCATGAGTATAATTAACACTAGAATTTTCAAAATGATAAAAGTAACCAATTCGTAATTTCTCCCAGAAGTTTTGTCGATTTATCGTGGTGTACCTTTGAAAATTCTTTATGATGTCCTATGAACAGTATAAACGAAGATTTTTTTAATGTTATTAAGCATTTGTTCGTACAATTTCTGATTCCAATAGACACACTGTAATCGTCGGTGATGGTAGCGTTAGAATCAAGAAAATTTATTATCGTCCCTGTGACAACAAATTTCGTACACTTTAATATATCTGTTTCACGATTTTGTTTCTCCAAATTTATCAATCTGTCTAATTTTAACCGACAAACGAATCGATGCCCCCAATATCTCTTCCGCTCTTCTAAATATTCGAACTTAACCATGCACGGGCTCTGTGATCGACCGCGGACGGTATCGCTGCGCGAGAGAATGAAACGAAACGCGAACAGAATAAAATCATTCGCGAATTCATGGTCCACGCAACGAAGGGATATAAGTAAGTAGCTTTCCGGGGAAACAGGGATAAAAATGGATCGCCTCGGCGTGGCGGTCGGACATCATCGATTTATCGGCCCGATAAATTCGCCCTCGCGGACTCCTGCGGCGACGTTCGATTCAGGATCTCGCGGTGTATAGAGTTGCGCTGTTAAAAATAGAAAAGTCGAAGTCGCTGGCGGCGTGCAGGCGTCGCGCGAGGGACGACGACGGGGAGGGCAAAATGAAAAAAAAAAAAAAAAAAAGAGGAAGGAGGAAAAGAACGGGCTCGGTTGCGGTTGCTCCACGATAAACGTGAACGGCGAGCGTATGGCGCCCTTTGAAAAGGCGTGTGTCGCTACGAAACAAACGACCACGGCAGAAAATCGTCGGAGTATTTCATCAAGCTGGAAATCGCGAACAAGACGAGAGCCTACTGTTCCCGCTTTGATCCACGGCTCGTTGAACGGTGAGCGATCGGCTTAGAATTATCCATGGTCCGAGCGACGGTCGGTGTGTCGTTGCTGTTGCTTTGGCTCGAGCACCGTACGCACAAAGCGCATGGGTAATTAGACGGTTAGCGTTGCCCTCAAATTATCTCTACCTCTGTTTCTTTTTTCTCTCTGCCCGTTTCTTTTTTTCCCCCCCATCCTCGGCCTTGTTGTTGCTCGGAGTTTCTCGCTCGTCTCTGCCTCTGTAATCTTGCTTCGAATTTTCTCCTCTGTGTTCGCGTGCCCGTTTCCCCTTTGCGTTTCACGGATTGTTTTTCTCCGGGGAAGCATATAAATCGGTCGTAGATGAGGTAAACGTGCATCGAAACACTTGATCGCGTTATTAAAATCAGGTTCCATTCGGACGCCGTTTCGAAACGCGGTGTCGGTGGCTGGCAGCGTGGTTTCATTGTTATTGCGATTCTATGGCCGTTTGTACCGCGACTCCCTTGTTACCGTTCTTTTCCCTTTTACAGGCCGCGCGCGTTTAAACGACACATGCGAGAGGGGTGTGTCGTTTGTTTCGTTCCTGCGTTTAACCGATTTACATCGAGACCAGTGTTTGGCGAATGGCTTGGTGTTTTTAGAGAACTTCGTTGAAGTTCGATCGACTTTTTTACATGCTGACATCGGTGATCCTACATAATCTGAAGTGGTCACTAGTTTGACGGCGTTAGTTATCCGTGCTGATCCGGTTATCTTTATTCGTTCTTTGTATGATAAGAAACTAAGCTTGGACCAAGCGCGGTTTTAATCGATGGAACTTTCAGTAAGACAAACAGTGATAGATACTTTATTTTATATACTTTCGCTCTGACTGATTATAAAAAATAAAAGGCAGAGAAAATTGATGAACGCTATCTAAAGCGAAGCGTCGATTAACTGCTTTGGCACTAAAATTTGAATAAATTCTGAAAATGAAGTTAACCCTTTACACTCAACAAGTGACTCTTATTTCTGTAATAATACTAACTTTAAAGATTTTCAAACGCACAACATTTCTTAAGATTCGCCTATATTAAATTTCATTTAGTTTAGTTAAATAATATACTAAAATTCACATGCACGACTATTTAACCCTTTACCATCATTTGATGGTTAACAATAGCCTGTCGAGCGTAAAGGGTTAACGGCTCGCTCGTAGACCACGCGTGCTACTATTACCAGCCTAACCAGCGGTACAAAATAATCGCAATTCGATTCGAAAGCGAAAGACTAGAGTCGAAGAAAGTAGGGGAAGGTGTTGTTCAGGGACCACAGTATTTTAATCTTCCTCTTGTTCTGGCAACCTGTGTCTTACCCCGTTCGATTACATTGGCGCCACGAACAGCGGCCATTCAGCTTGTACGTGTTTGCCCGTCCACAATGGGGATCCTCTTCTGCCCGTTTCGAGATCTCTTCGCTCGACTTTACGATCCTCCTCTCCCCCAGGTTTTCCCGCCGCGACACCGATCCGACGAGGAAAATTAAATCGGCGGCCCTGTTCGCCCGTCCGCCATCTTGTCGGGGGTTTTCCGATCCGCTTGACGAGCGAGGAGCAGTATCTGGGCGGGTCGTAACGACTCCACGCGATGACTCGTGACTTGTCTGACGTAAGAGAAAGTCTGTTTTCGTTGCCGCGCGCTTACAGGCACCGGGAGCCGGAAACCGACGGTGACGACGATGATGGAGGGAAGTGGTTCTCGATCCGCGCACAACCGGGGCTGGTCGTCTCGTGTCTGGAAAGTAGGACGAGCCACGCCTAAGAGTGGCTGGCTGGCTGCTGACTCTCGGATGCGTACCTTGGCGAACACTTCCGTCCGTGTTGCGCTACACTTTTCTGTCGTTTCTTAAGCGATCCCTCGGGAACGGGGACGCCGGCGCGCCCTTCTTTCGGAATTTATGATCGCGTCGCGAGGAACCGTCGGGAGGTCTCCCGTGTAAGAAAGCTGGTTTCTTCTGGGACTAGGTTCGTTTTGTCACACGGGGCCAGGATTAGAATTCGTCGAGCGAAGCGATTTATATTGGGTCGGAATTGAGATAGGACCTGTTCTAGATGGGAACGTTCAGAAATTTTAAGACTTTTATGTTAGTTTCGAGTTAGATCGTTTGCCCTCGGAGCAACGTGCCACTATACGATTGATATCAAAAAATAGAAAGATAAATTTCTTTCTCTAAATTTCTATTTAATGTGTGATTCCATGCGCTACTGACCTTAGAGAAAAATTAGGCGACTGTTGATAAATATTTTATGGAGTATAGAAGAATGGTACTACTAATTACTCAAATGTAAGCGTTCCTTCAAAATTTATGATGTACCCCAGAGGTTTTCAAAGTGCGAGTTCGAGAACACGATATTTGAAAATTTCTTGTAGGTAAACGAAAGTATACCTCTCTATCGTCGAAGAGAAAAATGCTTGTCCCATGGAACGCGATTCGATCAACCTGAATTAGCGAGCATACGAGGCGTCCTTATTTCGGCTCTGACATAGCTCGACAAGGGCTAAATTCAATTTGAGACTCGCGATCTTCGCGATTCGCGCGGAAACAATCCGATTACGCTAATAGCATTTGTATGAGACGGAAGTTACAAAAAGGGAGAAGAGGATTATCGATCACCTGTCGCGGATCGATGCCGAAATCCTTCGGTGATGCGCGTGACGCGGGTTCGAAGTGACGAAACGGGGACGTAAACGACGAACGTGGTCGTGGTCGGTGAATTTTAAGCGTTCCGAAGAAGCTGCCGGATGAGCGGAAACGGAATTAAGCTGTACCGTACGTGCAGTGTACGAAATGGCGGCGTTAGATATGCGGCTGGATTCCCATCGAAAATCTTCGTAGTATTAACGGTGGCCAAATCGTGGCGGTGGCCTGGCTCTTCTGGATATAGTAGCGGAAAAAAGTTTAAGACCAAAGGGTCAAAAAAAATAAATTAATTAATTAACAAGAACTAAGAGAATAAATAAAATTTGTATTCTATGCTAATGAATAAATAGTGTTTTATCGCAATGACGATAGGAAGGAATAGAATAAAAAATATTTGCGAACCAGAAGATTATAGTAATAGACAAAAGTTTAAAACCCAAGGGGCAAAGAAAATAAATAAATAAATTAATAAGAAATAACGGTATAAATATAATTTGTTTTCTATGCTAATGAACAAATAGTGTTCTACCATAATGACGATAAAAATGAACAGATAAACAATATTTGCGAACCATAAAATTATGTTTTACATTGTCCTGTCGTCCTAAATTATTGTCCGCTACTGTGCTTATTATGACTCTCAAAGAGAGTTGAGAGAAATGGAATTTTAGTCAGTATTATACAGCATTGAATTATCCGTCGAAATGAAAATGGAGCATGATATACATATTTGTCGCTGTCGTGTGGTATCTTGTTCCTGTGTACGACATTCTGTAAATTTATGTGAACATACGCAATTATTTGAAACGTACATATTGTCAGGTTGTTGTACAAGAATTTCACGATGTCAAAGAGGAATACATGTTTTAATAAAATCAGCTTGGCATATTGCGTTTCTTCTTGAAACTGATTTTCCGACAAATGGAAAGGTTCTCTTTCCCTTCTGACCATTCTTCGCGGTCCTTTTGTTAGGGTGTTTGTCCCCTTGTCTAGGGCTGCCCCCCCTCTCGGCCACCAAATGTTGGGTCCAGGTTAAAAATGACCTCGCCTCGAGTATGGGTTTTTCTCGGAGCTGTTACTCAACTCTGTTAGGCCACTTAATGCCTATCGACCAGGCCTGCACATGCATTCTTATGCAACGAAGTATTTTTCTCAGCGGAACAAAATAAAATTAGTGTTCCCGTTAATTCTCGCAAACACTAAGTATTCGCATCTGCAGCACTTTCTCGTTAAACGTTCGAGTATTCTAGTTGATAAATGCTCGTTGTTCATCTTCACCACGAGGTAGAACCCGATCATCGATTGTTAGCTAGGAACTGTTGAAATATAAACCGCGGAAAGCATCTGGAAGCAAAAATAATCCAACAACCAGCTTTCTTTTAACTTTCTCAAAGATTTCTTTCTAACATCCTAAGCCACATCTGGCAATTAGAAAGTTAGAACGTTCGGAATCCACGACAAAAGAGCTTAAGGACCCAGACAGGGTCGTAGAAATTCTTGACCGTTGCATTAAACAGTCTCGGGACAAAGCTCGTACGATTCAGTTCGCCTTAACACCTTTCTCGTGCATTAGGTCAAAGCAGATATTAAAAAAGAGTTACATTTATTCCATTCTAAACCCAATTTCAATAACAACTGCTTGGGGCTAGAATTTCTTGTTCCCAGCAGCTAAATTCTTGCGATTGGTTCCAAACTGCGAGCATTTAATCAAAAGAAAAAATACTGTATCTGTAGTAATGGTCCAAAAAAGATCTATGTCTCGAGTATTTGCATAAACAAAACATGGCCTGTGTCGCGATAAAGTTTGGCCGTCACTGATGTACACTTGTACATATGTACACCAAGGCGTACATCCGATTTGCCACCTAATCGCGAATGTATTCGAAATCGCAGAAGCGGCAGCCCGACGCTGCGACGCGAGGAGGACAAATAGAAGCTTGAGCTGGCGACCTCTCTGCATAATGCATACCATCGCCGTCTTGTTCATCGTCGTTGCCGCGCTTCTTCGAGTCGGTGTGGCGGTCCTCCATCGTTCCTTCGTTAGCCTTTTATCTCGCCTGTCGCCTCTTCCTTTTCCCTCTGCTCTCAGCCTTCCGTGACTGTTTCACCTGCTGCTGGATGCTGGCTCCCCATCCCCCTCCCCCGGCTGTGCAAGAGGACGCTCATGCATAAGTTCTCCACGAAAAAGAACAAAGACACCTCTCGGTGCGCCTTGCCCGCCGTCGCGTCGCGTTTCCCTTGTTAAGAACTGGCAAGATTTTAAGAAATGTTTGCATTTTTAACGCGGCCACGCGCGAAACTTTTTTTTTTTTTTAAATAAACAAGATCTCTTCTCCCCTCCTCTGGTCATTGAAGCGTCGTGGAACGACGTGTCAGCGAGTTCTTTGCCACGCTCGGTAACTCGAGTCTGATGCGCGAGTTTGTTGTGTTTCCGATGAGAAGTTGGAGTTGGAGGAAACAGGGGAATTCGTTGAGCTGGGGTAAAATTGATACGCGAAAGGAGCGTAAAGTAGAAAGCTTTTAAGAAATATCCTTTGAAATGGAATATTTGAGACAGGCATTCCCACGAATAGAATTGTTAAACGTGTTTAACGCTAGGTTTACGGACATTTCTTGTGCATCTATCTCTAATATGCATATCTTAAGAAATAGGTATACATCGTGCAGAATGTGAAACTTCAGAGTTGAGAGTGAAATAGATTATGGTATACTCGTATCAGTCCATTAATAAAAGTCGACAAAAATTATTAGGAATAATAGTAATTGTTTTTGCAAATTTTAATCATGAAGTCTGAAATCCGTCAAATTGACGGATTCATTTTCTTAAATGAACGAAGAAGTATATTTTATGCCTTCTATACCGTCTTATCTATAATTTAACAATATCAGAAATCAGTGTGGAGCAACGAAATAAATAAAATTATTGTAATAGTTAACGATGATCGCATAGCGTTTCAAATCTTCAAGGTATCGCTATTGTTCGATACTAGGTGCTGTCCGATTTTAGAGTAACTCTCCCCTAACAATTGCAACGATGTAATAAAGATTTCAATATTTTATCAGCGATACAATTTTAATATGATTTCAACGTTTATTGTAGGTTAGCCCATTTGTTTAAAGTAAAACAGTGTAAAAGTTAAACTAATGCCAGTCTCGAATATTTCGACTTTCTCTTTTTATTCAATCGAGTTACAAAGGGTTGATTTCTATTGAGACTGTTTTATAATCGTCACTGTCATTTTTAACGGTATGGTCGTGTTCACTTTCGAGCAACGCATTCATGAAAGTAAACTAGGCAACTTTTTCCTTTAGGTTCCCCTCGTAGTAATAAAGCGAGGATAGACCTAGATTCTAGCGAAGCTCCTTAGGCGTAGCTCGTGCTACTTTGAAGTTAGACAATTGAGAATTATGTTGTGCGCTGATAATGTTTATGCCATAATGTCCCGTTTCCTCCTATAATTAGAATATCGTCATTCAAATTTCTGTCTTTTATTTGAATGCACGAGCAGCAATTACTTTGTAACGTTAGATTCTGAGAGACATGCTCTGACTTAATTTTCACACCGAAAGTAACGTATTAACCCTTTGTATCCGGAAATTGTTATAATTAGTACTATTCGGTGACTGAAAATTCGTGAAATTAATAATTAATCACGAAAATTTCTTGAAATTAATTTAGATTCAGGTACAGGTATTTTTATTATTAATTATTTGCACTTGAAGGGTGGTTCTCGGTAATTGAATAATACCAGTTTCACGAAGTTTAGAATACAAATAATCGTATTTAAAAATTTCAGCACTATTTATCCAAGTTAAATCAATTTTAGTAAAAATTAATTTTGGTATTGTTTAATCTCA
>JAOPTO010000541.1:266510-306453 GCA_033822845.1 Tetrapedia diversipes | reverse complement strand
GAAAATTTTCAAAAAACCTCTTATCCTGGATGGGCATTTGCTGGATCTGTAGGGGAAGTATTTTAGGTTATTGCGTTGTGTTTGGGTTATGTGTGAGAGAGGAATTGAGATTTTTGTTCTGTAGGGAATACGATTGAAGTCATACGTCCCGGTGAAATTGTGTCTAGAGCCCTAGAAAAGTTCAGTTTTTTATATTCTCTGGAATTGTTGAGAGGAGGAAATGTGGAGACACGCAAAGGACTCTACGAGTGTTTTCCAGATCTATAAGACTGCAACCAAACACCCCCTTGATTTATTCCCTGCCCCAGCGAGGGGTGACTGACCGTTTAGGCCCAAGGATGGGCCTACGTTTAGACCCTATCGTAAAATGTTTGATGCAGCCCTTTCGAGCACTCGCAGAGATTCCATGTCGCCACAGAGGTTTCTATTATTGCTGGCTCGGTTTTTTCGACCCAGGTCGACCGCGATACAAAAATAGGGGTGGCCTGACGGGCTGACGAAAAATTTACCGCGAGTTTTTGCGAGCCGCGACGCGAAGACCTCCTTTAAGCAAGTAGCTTCAGAGTCGATCGAAGATAAACGACGCTTTGGTGCTTCTGTACGGCCATTTAACCGTCGATGCTGCCATTGAAAACGGCTGGCAATTATACGTCGGTCGGTACGGTTAGAAGATCGTGTTGACCGGGGAATAATTCCCGAACACTTTTCGTTCATCCGGCCTGGCTTCGAACGATTCGGTCGGTTTATTTAGACCGTGGTGTGTTTTAAAGAATCGGGGTAGTTTATGGAGAAATAAGTCCGTTTAAGCGGACGGCGCTCTAATTGCCTCGGACAGTTAATTTGAATCGGGCGGAGGGAAGTGCACGAGGAGACTTGCAGGATTGTAGGTACAAACTAAACTAGTTAGCACGGTGCGACGATTAATGGGACCGGAGATAAGACGAAAGAATCTGGAGGAGCAAGTTAATTGGTTTACGGGAATAACACGACGAACGAGATTCGATAATAATAATACGAGTGAACGCAAACACGATACGATCTTATTGTGTATTTTTAAGCAAGAGAAAAGTCGTCGTTTTTAGTCGCACGGGAAAAATATGTTTACGAACGAAGATTATCAGTGTACCAACCTCTTCTTCGAATTAACTTTTCTTATACCTGGAAATTGCTTTCGCGGTCAATATGAATCTTTCGTAACGTTAGAACCGCTGTTCTGAAATCAATTCAACGGAACATCGTTCCCTCGCACGGAAACCACGCAGATGAACACCACACGCTAACCGTCATAGTACCTCTCAGTACCGAATAATAAAAGCAGCACACAGCGCGACCGATGCGAGCGAATGGCTAATGGGACGGGGAGAAAATTCAGCGGAAAGTTGAAGACAATGAAGTCGAAAGAGGGAAAAACATAAGGGGGTGGAACAATACCCGACGAAGGCGGAATAAAGAGACAGAGGCAGAGACATGGACAGACACGGAGGTAGAGAAAGAGGGTGGGTTTGAGAGACAGAGAGAGAGAGAGAAAGGGGTGCTGAGTTTAACGACCCCTCGAAATCCGTGGGTGAATCTGCCTCGAAGCTTTTGACACGGATCAAATATTGGCGTGTGTCGTCGTGTCGATCGACGCGGCCACCACGTTGGTCCGCTTTGGTAAATCCTATTGAGTATTCAATTACGCCAGCATCGGCCGGGATACATACGTAGTTGGCCGAGTCTGACTCAGCCCAGATGAAATTGGACGGTCGTGCCGCGTACAAACCTACTACGGCCTCTGCGATCGTGCTTTCGGACGCTACGGCCCAATTGTGTACATATTATGGAAATACACGCCGGGATAATGCGGCTGCGGCCACCGAGGACAGATCGAGTTTAGGTCCTCTGTGCTGTCGGGCTTCTTCGGGGGGGCTGCAGCGGAAACTGGGAACGGCTCGATGATAGTCAAATAGTTTGTGCGTCAGAGCAAAGAGCGAGCTGTTGAATATCCTTGCGACAGATGTGTCGCAGTTATCATTCTTGAAATTTGACGAACAATTTGGTCTGTGTTATTTTTTGGACGTAAACCACCCCCTTCACGCTTTTTCACTGGTTGCATCTAATATCTGGTGTTTAGAGTTGTATCAATGGTAGGGTAATTTTTCATCGTTGTTTTCGTGAGCTTTGTCGAATAATCGTTGTATCATAATTTATAAATTAGTCGTTGGCTAATAGTTCTGTGGAAAAAGTCTAGTTTAATTTACGGTGTTGTCCAGTTGAACTGATCGCAATTGTTAATCAACGTTTAATAGCGTTTTCCTTTGTTAGGGGTTGCTATAATGTTCCTATTTATAAACTAACTCCCTTGAAAATGAGAAAAGGATGAAAAATCGGTAGACATTAAAATACGTTTTCTTCGTCGAATCGAATTGGAATACGGTAACAATTATTGTGAAATAAATCATTTCACACAAAAGTACACAACGAGAAAGCGTAGAACGATGATAATTTATCGTCGTAAAGTAGTTTGCGGATTTCTATGGTTTTATGAGAAATTTAAACTCAATAGGGAAATACACGGAATGCACGCAATATGCTAAAAGTATACAACTTACACGTTATTAATATAGGGAAGGTTATAAATAAAGAAAAAAGGAAGATAGGAAAGTGAATGAAGTATTAAATATACGTGTATTTGAATAAAATTAAATAAAGTAAAACGACAAAGACAAACACTATAAACATGTTACGCACTTCCTCGCACCACGTTGACTACCAAGATTCTGCCTCAATCATTTCTCGATCGAATGGGACCCCCAAAAGACAATACACTCGACCTTACTCTATCGATCCCTATACACACACTCGCAAGTACACACATCCATGCCCAGACACACACCAGACGTACAATCTTACAATACTAATCCTTAAATCTACGCCACATTAACCCTTTGCGCTCCACAGGTGACCGTCAGTCATCAAATGATAGTTTCGAAAATTTTCAGATTTTAGTTAATTTGTTTATTAGTCAGACTCAGAGGATAAGCAGTCATATATGAAAATTTAGTATACCACTTAACCATATTAAACGGTGACTACATATAGTCATCCGTGAAGTTTCGCGAACAGAGTATTACTGCGTTATACGATAATTTCTTAACCCTTTCCTTTCTACGACCGATTACAGTCGCTCTGCGTAAGATGCTGTGGTATTGATCGACGAGCAATTGTAGTTGTTTCGCAAGTCTACACTTTTGGCGCGGCGACTTCTTTACCGGAAGTAGAAAAGAATCCAGAAGAATCCGTCCGTAGCGAAAGGGTTAATATACACGAATTTTAGCAAATATTTCGATTTTGAATATTTTTGAAGTTAGTATCATTAGACGATTAACAATCACCAAAGGGTTAATATTCAAAGAACGAAACAGATCTCCGCTCGGATTCTTGGGTCGTGTCTGTAAAAATTCGAATTCGCGTAGAAGTTCACGTTGCGGAAGCGTCGCGTTTCAATTTGTCGGCCCGTTTTACGACACACGGACCCGCGACTCTCGACGAAATTGCAAAAGATTCGCGACGAAACAACCGCGAAGTGCATTGGCTCCGGTAATGCATACAGTCGCGACGTGAATCGGGTGCAATAATATGTCGGTATGTAGGTTAGCCATTGCGTCGCAACGACGGAAGCCGTACACTTGACTGGCTTTTGCCAAGAGTAAGCTCGTTAGAACCTAGAAGAACTTTGTTAAGCCCCGGGAACGCGTTCTGTCGTCAACGGCCGCTCGAATGTGCGGGTGTTGCAATGGATATGCTCGTTTACATAGCACCCGGTCTCCGCTCTGTGTCTCTGTATCACAGTGTCCGTTTCCGATGATCATGACCAGGAAGCATATTGACGTATTTTGATCCAACGGCTTTGATTTCCGTGCAATGAAGTTTCACGATACGCTAATGAACTGCAGGTGGTATTAATAATTTAGGTACCATTAGAATGTGGTAAATGTTTGTACCGGTGTTAGAATTTTTGAACTTTTTATAAGTAGGGTCTTCTGGTTAGAGTAGCGATCGATTACCTTTCTTGTTTTAAGGTACATATTAATTTATTATGACACATAAAATATATCTATCCTTGATCCAACAAAAGAGTAAACATTTTTGATCGATTTGTAGAAAGAACGATGTTCTTCTTCATTTTTTCCCCAAAATGTCTATCAAGTAGCTATTTTTCTCATTATACATTAAACGACACTTCACGTATACCTATTCCTATTGCGACATTCCCACGTAAGAGAGACTACAGATTTTTCTCAGAAAATAAACAATGAAAAAAGAAGTGAATATCGAAAAATGTATTATACGTATATTTGAGGAAAAGTCTAAAATTGAAAGGCCGTTTGATTACGTTGTATATGTAAAATTCTAATCAAAATTTTAGAAACGATCATTTGACCAATCGTGGTAAGAATAGTGTTAACCACGTACAGAAATAATTTTCCTGTTCGAAAAATCTTCTTAAAATATTGTTTATTTGCAAACGATGTTTATTTCTAATCGTTCCTAAAAAAAAAAAAAAATTGGATATCATGGTACAGAGGCTGCAAATTGCTTTGTTAGAGGTTCAATCAGGTTGTTCTTAAGTTTGTGTTGCTTAATTCGGAAAGTGCTCGAGGTTCGCGTTAGAGAGCTTGCCAGCTTGCATTCACTTGGTATTGTATTTGCTCGATGTTGCAAATTTGCGGCGGTAATACGGCCGTTAATCATTGGTACATTCATCAATGTAAATTCTACCGTGGTATTAATGCATGCTCGCGGCGCAGTCAAACTATTATGAAACTAGCGGAACTGTCTTTCAGCGTGATTCCAACAATGGTTCTACATTAACGCAATCAGCCATAATTATCCCATACAATCTTCCTCTGACATCCGTTTCACCTGTTCGGAAGCGATCAAATTTTCACGTGTATAAACCTCTGAACCGCGAGATAAAAACCTGACGCGTAGTGTATCGAATTATAATAACTCTGCCCTGTTCTATCGACCGTGTTTGCCGATAGTATTCTAGCTTGGAAACGATAGCTTGTTTTGATTCGATACCTTGTTTCCTATCGTTGTTAATCTGCGATCTATACGCGGCGGATTTTCATGCATTTATGTGAGCGTAGAAAAAGTGTGATTCTGAAGTAAGAACGTTGACGTTGTTAAGTTGTAAAATCGTTTAAGTTAGTTAAGGTTAAATTGTTTTAAATACTATTAATAGTCCAATCACTTCACTTTTATTTTAATCGCACCTGAGCCCTACCATTCAATTTACTAAGTTGTTAAAGTAGAATTTTTCTATATTTATAGAAAGTACAAAACGTGTAGGATTATGTAAAAGTGTACAAAATATTAAAGATAAATTATAGGTTATAATATTTGATGTGTGAAACAAATTTCTATTTAGGTTCCATTTCTTTAATTATGCCTACCAAAATATCAGTTTGCATAAAAATTTGTTGCACATTGATTTGCAGTTATATTTGCATAAGAAATTAAATACCAGTACGGTAATGGAAATATTCAAAATATAATTCTATTTTAATATTCATGATAAACACGATAGATCGTTTATATCTTTAAGTATCCTCCTTAAAGAAATTAAAATCGCCTTCTTTACTGTAGCGTAGCCATGTTGTATGTAGCAAACTTTCATAGTGAGATCACCTATAAAAATAATTGCAGCTTGGAGTAATCCTTGTGACTCCATCGAAGAAAAAAAGGAAAAAAACATTTCGCGACTCACTTCTTTGCTTGGTACCGGTGTACACAAATCTTTTTCATCGTCTCGACGGGCGGAATCGATCTCGGAAACGGTATTTCCGATATTTATTAACGGCCAGTGTAAACGGTGCGGATACAAACGTTTCTCGAGAACTTTATTTCTCGCGTGTGTACCATTCGAACTAGTATGATACATGGCCGAACTACAACGACGAACATTTATCCTCGTTAGCCAGGGGCCACGGTTGTGCGCCAGTGCCATGGATGGTAAGGTGAAATTGTAGCGTTCGATAGTCACACATTTTCAAGCTGCGACTTGTTCCATAAACGCACTGCAGTGGATCCTCGATAATTGCGATCTCGATAATTTGCAACCGAACCTCATCTGTTGCACATCTCTTCGATACACAGTGTGGAGGTATAGTTGCCAGGTTGTTGAATTCCCTTCTTTTTTTTTCATTTCTTACTAAGTTCGATTGTGAACTTGTTCGTAATGATCAATTAATTTTTTAACAAATTTTCTTCTTAAAATATCCTGTATCTATTTATTAACCCTTAGCGCTCGGTGCGTTTTTCTTCTTCACATGCAACAGTACCTTTCTCAAACAAATCTGATTATTTCGTACAAAATGCGTGTTTACCATCGCTCAGCTTTAGATTCTTAACTGTAACAGTTTTCCGTGCTCTTAACTATAAAAATAGGTCAGGAAATAACTAATGACAAAGCATCTGGAATGTAATTTGTATGAAATACAGATTGTCTCCGCAGCGGAGCCAACGGAACGTTAAGGGTTAACTATGTCCAACATATACCTAAGTAGCAATTATATTTAAAGTGAATAAAAATCATAATAGTGGAAGGTATTCGATAATAATTTCGTGTATTAAGAAACACGTTATAAGTGGTTTCGCATGACTGGTTAGTTACACGGTTAATCGCACGAATCTCGAACGTTCGCGTACATTTTTAATCCCGTTTTCGTCTACGTAATTATCGAAATTCTACCGTACCTGTTCGCGAACTTTCCCGAGGACTGATTTTCTCGGAACACCGTTGTGTTCCCGAGTAAATGGCGCAAGAAGTCGTATTTTAGAATGTAAGTCAGTGCTACGACGGCTTACACGGGCCGCACAGGTGCTTATTCCGATGCAATTCGGCTGCATGCATACACAACCGGGTACAGAACAGGTAGTCCGCTTCCATTAACCGTTCTTGTGTGTAGCAAGCGTAACGGCCGTGTTGCGTACCCAGGCTTGTTTATTTATCGTTGAAATTCAGATACAATGCCGTCGACACGTTGGCAATTATTACTTCGAAGCGTTGCCGGTTAATTCATCCACGCGTGTCCCTCTGCGATGGCTAGCTGGCCTACAGGCAAAAGACGCGGATGAAACAAAGAACGGCAACAATACACGGTGGCGAACGTGTGTGCAAATTTATGGCCAGAAGGACTCGTAAACACAGGACTCGTAGCTTGTAAATATTACGCGTAGGTATGCGCGTTCGCTTCTATTATTAATGGAGTAATAGACAAGATATCACAGGATAAGGTACTCCTCGTTATATCACAAACATCGTCGTACCTATTATTAATACTAGAACGACCGACAATTAAAATGTACATCTTTGCATGGAAGAGATGAAATTGAAAATTACATGAAAATGTACCGAATAAATAGAGGACAAATCTTTATTTATACCGTCTGCAGAAAATCATAGTCAATTTTAGAAGCTAACCACAGTAGATTTGTAAGGTTGCTGTGACTAATCACCAATTGGTCATTTTGACTGTTCTGGTTGTTCTAGCGTTAATAACGTAACGTTTTGTTTCCTGATTATTCGCATAAGTAAATTCACCTTTCTACGTTTCGCTATCAGCGTCACGCCCAGCGACTATGCGAGAAAGATCATCGGTACGACAATCCAGCAGCCATATGTTTCTAAAAACTAGATGGAAAAACTAGATCAATACGCTCGTTTATTAACACTTTACCAATTAGGAGTCTATTAATTGGCTTTTACGTGCTTAGCCTGTAGATTCTGTAATGTTTCCTTACACGAAGCTGACTATTTCGAGCGATATCGTAGATATACCGTAAAGAAAAATTAAACCGATGAAAATCATCGTAATCGATTCATTAGCGATGCATTCGCGTCAAAATGAGCTGGTCCAGAGTGCGTGTGCAATAAGTTAAGCCAGTGAAAGGTCAAGTAAAGTGTTAAACTTTAACACCGTCTTCATAAAAATGTGCACTACTAAATGTGCATTTTTGCAAAAGTTTCGAGGGAAGAAATTCTGGACCATGGTTGAGGTCTCTTTTTTACCGCGTGGTAACGAACGTGTTAATCTTGTATTTGTTAGAGTATAAATAACAATGATCCTGGACAGTTGTCTATGAACCGTTGTCTCTTAGATCGAAATTTCCGTGGAGGGGACATCCATGGTACCAACGACCTTTTTTCGTTTTGCCCTTATGTTGAGGAAAACGGCAATGATAAAAATGTGTAAAAAATGTTAATTCAATGATATTTCTATTCTATGATTCACTCGTATGATCCACATTCAATCAATAACAAAAGATGCACACTCCTCATTCATCTTTTTTCATTCTTTACTGCATTCGCTCATATTTTCATCTTTCCTTTCTTCCACACATTCCTTCTCATTCTAATTCCTTAACCGTTCATTCCAGAATCTCTTTCATATGCAAACACACAAACAAACATACACACGTTAATAAACTTGCAATCACTTTAGTCTTCCGTACATCGTTATCGTGGGTGGCGTTCCAGAGAATATTTGTGTCATCACTACCCTTACTTTTTTTTACAACAGCATCTCCGATACCAATTTCCGTTATCCGATTCCGTCGAACGCGTTAAAACAAGCGATCGGTTTTGCACTGGCCTGGAAAAATAAGGCACGCGCACGGGATATAATGAAATTCCTCGAATCTCGCGGCCGCGAACGCGGAGAACGATGAATTCGGTCACGCGGCTGTCCGGGGTTACGACGGCAAATTATAATCCACCGGTAATTGGCCGCGAATTACCTGTGTTACGTAACACGGACCCGCGGATCGTGGGATATTTAGGCCCCGGGAGGGAATTCTTGGGCGAAGCCCGGCATTCGTGAAATTATGCATCGTGCGCCGGACACGAACGCGAAACGCTTTCACGACTTCGCGTTCGGTAATGGGGGGGCGATCGATGCCGATCGCGGGATGATCGGTTCGCGTTTCTCTGTTTACGGGTTAACCCTTTGAGCGCTGAATACTCTTGGCCCAAGCGTTTTGAAAGTAGTACGGCTATCGTTGGAGACGGAGTATTGTTGTTAAAAAATTACACGATATGCAAGCGAATACTGTTTAACCCTTTCGCTACCGCAGCCCCGTCCGCCGAAGTACCGTCACTGAACGGAAACTCGCGTCGGAAAAATGCACAATGCCCGTGATTTCTGTATATGCTCGAATGTAACTATATTTACATTTTTAACACTAGATTTATGGACATTATTCTGAGAGTTGATTCTTAGACGTCTAACGATACTAACTTCAAAAATTTTCTAATTTAAACTATTGTAGTGTTACAATAATAATAATATTTATTATTCGATTATAGGAATAATTAATTACAATGCTATGTACAAATTTTACTTAATTTACTTAATTAACAACTCTCTACACGGTATCACGTCTAATTCAACTCTATTCGGTATAACGTCCGATTCAACTCTACTCGACCAGCGAAAACTGTTGCTAACCCTTGGCCTTTCTCCCACCACGTACCTCGGAAAAATTCCTCAAGTATAACCATATTTGGGCATTTTTCCGAGAGCCTCGCGCGTCGCCAAGGGTTTTCCCCAAGCAGGTCTGAAATCCCGCTGTTCACACCTTACTTTATCTTATGCTCTAAAATTAATTACGATACTACACTATTTATTAAGATTCACCCATATGAAACGTTATTTAGTTCAGTTAAGTGATATACTAAAATTTACATACATGACTATTTAACCTCTGAGTCTAATTAATAAACAAATTAAGTAAAATCCGAAAATTTGCGAAACTATCATTTGGTGACTAACAGTCACCTCTCGAGCGCAAAGGGTTAATGGTCAAAGTGCTCGTCAAGGAACGGGCATCGTTTCAAGCACCGAGACAATACGTAGCCTTGCGAATTAAGATACGTTGTTGCGCTCGATAACATCTTTCGTATCGCGGGTCCAAGATCTTGGGCGGAACCCGTAACCGGGCTCGAAGTTTGTCCCTGGCAAGTTACACAGGGCTCGTGCTCCCTGCAAATTCACTTTCCTGGAATTGCAGAGGACTCGTACACGGGGCAGCCGCCCGGTAACTCGTTGGATACGTGTCCCGTTGCAGCTGGGGATACTCGTTGGGGTGGAGCTTATGCGCGTAATTACGAAATTAGTCGAACGTTTATCGACCAGAGAAACCATCAATTCCAAACGAGACCGGTGTAACTTCGGAAACCTACGATCGCCGTGCGAAGTCTTATCGATACTTCACGCTTCTCGATTATCGATCGAACTGTTGGCGTTGGCGATGCACAGGTTCGTAATTGGCAACGCGATAATTTATGCTGTCGTTGATCGACCTTGTCATCGTGATAGTGAATGTTATCTGGGTTTGTTATTTTAAGAATAAATTCGATTACAATCAAATTGACGTAGCAATTGGAGATCGAGTGGATCTAAACGTAGATTTGGGTCGTGTTATAATGTTCGAAATCGGGTTCACTTTAAATTTAAAACAATTATGGCGAAAGTGAAACGAGAATACGGGCAATCTTGTTGCTCGAGGAAACTTAAGTTGTGCTACGAAGACTTTTTTCCTTTTAGAAATTCAAGAAAAAGTCGCGACCCACCAATCGTTAAGTTTTAAATTGCGGTAGCTTCTTATTAACTCGTGTTTTAAGGCGTAACGTGCAAATCACCCGATTACCCCGTCATCCGTTCGCAACGTGTTATATCCATATTTCATCAATATTAGGTGAAACTTTCCACAAAGGTAATTACAGTTAATTGACCGCGAATATTATGGTAATAGAGTGTATACGGTCAGAGAACGGTGGTTATCGAGAGGGACACCGCATCGTGATTTCCATTTACCCTTTGTTCCGGCCAACTTTGACCATTAACAAAAGCGAATGCAGAACTACAAAGATTCGTTATGCCAGATTACGTTATCTACGGTATAGTTACAGAGTTGATTTACTAGCCGGAATCGTTGAAGTGGTAGCTACGTTTAATCATGCCTAAGTAACGGCATTTTGTGCCCGAGCTATAGTCTTAGGTAAAATGAAACTGTGTACAGCTTTTATTAAAAGCTTTCAGGGCTTTTATTAAAGCTTCTAGTATAATCTTGCTAACGGTTTTAGTGCTTCCACCTACGTATAGTGTCTTGCGTATACACGCTTCCTCGTATACTCGCAATTATTGCGGATATTATTTGAACAGGATACTTTTTTTTTCTTTCATCAAAACGTCGTGAATTATTGCGTTCCAGTGTGTTCAAAATTGAATGCAAAAATACTACGAAGCAAAAGTTAACCATAAACCAGCTTTCTCTTAACCCTTTGCACTCCATTGTCCCCTCTCAGGGGACATTAGAATTTATTAGTGATTCCGGGCAATCAACTTATCCGAGCGCAACCTTTTCAGAAATGCATATTTCTGTGAAGTTTTCTACTAAAATGGCACAAGATATCAAATCAAAATATGGTACAGTTACCAAGATATGTTAAAAAAATAGTAATTTTGAGGAACCGAGAATACGTTCGAGATGACGCCGAGTGCAAAGGGTTAACGTACTTTCTCAAGGGCTTTTTAAAAGAATCCAAGTTACATCTGGCATTTTAGAAAATTCGAAACCGTTACGAAATAGACCAAAGGGGCTGAAGGACGGGGTTGTAAGAATTTCGACCACTGCGTTCTGCTAGGTCTTGTGACAAAACTCGCTAGGTGCGGTCAAAATTACCCTTCCCCGTGCTATATAAAAGTATTAATAAATCATCAAAGTATTATTTCACAAATAAGAGTTCATTTCATTTAGCAATATAAAATCCCATTCCCAATACAGTGATTAAAAATTATGCTTCGGCACGTGTCACAACGCGTGCGGTTTTTAATGTTTACACATTGTTTTCGTTGGACGGCAGGTATAAAGTGAAAGGAATACGTTTCGAGCGAAGCACTTTCGTTATCTTATTTCTAGATAGGACACAGAGATATTTTATTTTCTTGAGAATTGAAGCTAGGAAATTTAAACGGTTTTCCAGGTGTAATTTCATTTTCTTTTTTTCTTTTTTTTAATAAATAGATACTTGGAACAAAGTTAATGAAAGCAGACAGAAATTATGATAAATTTGATTAAGTCCAGATATACCGGTATTTTAACGTACATTCTTGTTCTGATAAGATAATACCTGTAATATTACTCTGATCAAATAACGTAGGATGTAGAGAATGGAACGGTAGTTCAGATTGTGCGGGTCTGTTGTTAGATAATCCTGAAATGTATTAAGTCCATGGTTAAACTATCTCTCGAGCAAATTTTCGTATATCCGTTTGCTTCTAGTAATTGCCGTAAAATTACGAAGACATACGACAGAGTTTGTCCATAAAAAATTATTTAACCTTACCTACGTCTAAAATTGCCCAACGATACAGCGGTACAAAATTTAATCTAATTTCTCGATGTTAAGCAATTATAATTATTGGCCAGAATTTTGCTAACCGTTCATTGTGTTAATCGATAAAAATATTTACGTGAGTGGCAGAGAATTATAGACCTCGTAATTGCATAATTTTCTGGGGCGGATACAGGTGGATACAATAAGTTTAATCAAGTCCGTGCAAAAACAGATTTACCAAAGATATACGAGTAGGATATGCAATTCGTTTTTTTTTTTAATTTCGTTCAAATTTTTGGCATTAAAAGTACGTAGGATCTTAATTAAGATTACCGCGACACATTGTGATTGGTAGCAAAGCACGCTGATATTTCTAATTTGCAACGTTAATTACAGCCACGATAATTCGTTAGAGTAGTTTTGGCACGTTTTAAATTTTCATCGATTTCAGAAATATTTAAGGAAACGTGGCTTCACGAACACAGAAGAAGTGTAGCCAAAGTTTAAGAATAACAACGGGAGCAGCGTAGCGATAACAATAGATAAGTGAATCTTCGGTTAACGATAAACATAAACAAAAATGACTTCTTGAATACTTAAAAAGCATGAAATACGAAACATCGCGTAGCGCATCGTCCCCTTTAATGCTTTTAAGGAAACCAGATTTAAATTCATATCGTTGCATAATTGCACGCACAACGATTAACGTAATAAAGTTATTACAATTAATGTTGCATCTAACCAATAATAATAACGCCATCTAGTTAGAATAATATTTTGTTCGCAATTTTGATGAAATTTAAGGTTAGCCGTGTGTACGCGGTCGGTTCACGGTTTGATTTGAGATACAACAGAGGTTGCTTCAGTTTCGCGACTAAAAACGGTGTTTTATGCATGAGAACTCGGGATAAAATCATAAAGCGTTAAATCCGCCGGCGCGCAGCTACGGTCCCCGTCAAGATTACTTCTTTCCCCAATATGCAAAGCCTCTTTCCCCGCAATTAGAGCAACACCATCCACGATAATCTAGCCGTGTAGATAAACCGTTAACAGTTTGCGCTCGAGAGGCGACTGTCAATCGTCAAACGATAGTTTCGCAAACTTTCAGACTTTTAGTTAGTTTGTTTATTAATCAGACCGCAGGTTAAATGGTCATACGTGTAAATTTTAGTATATCACTTAACTAAACTAAATGAAGTGTAATATAAGCGAATCTTGGTAAATATTTTACATTTAAAAATCTGTGAAGTTAAAATTATGTTAGGATTTCGAGGTTTGGTGTTTTACAAAATAGTTTAATTTTGCCAAACTTGAGTTTACAAAATCTAGCACGTCACGAAGTATAAGTCGAAGATTACCGTATTGTCGCTCCTATATTGTGTTCCTATGGTCCTTATACATGGCTTAAGATTTAAGGTAGTGGGGTAGGGAAAGTACAACAGGGATAGAGACAAAAGTTCCAGGAGTTGACGAACAGATATGGGATGGATGACTAGGATAGATGAGCAAGGGTTCAGCTTTTAGGACGGATGATTCAAAAGGATGAGTGGTGGTTCAGAGGTATAACTATTTACAGATCGGGCTGGTTGTCTTAATTCAATAATTGATATCCAACAATTATTAGAGGACCAACTGTCACCTCTGGAGTGCAAAGGGTTAATGCGACAGCAACACCAGGTAACGAACGAACGGATAAGCGATTTCCAGGGAAACGAAGGGTGGAATGGAAGTGGGCGAAGAGAAAGAAAAAGGGGTAGAGAATGCGTTTCATGGTGATTGATCGTCCCGCGAGAACGACGCCCCTTTCGTCCTCGAAGCCGGCCGAAGCGATCGTCGCGTCGCGACGCGTCAATCCGTGACCTGCACACGTTCCAGGACGCCCGTTACGACGGATAGATTTATTATTGTCACGGGATAGAATTCTCCGGCGGCAGGGGCGACGGGAAATCAATAAGACGCTGCCGTGATAACATTATATTAAGAATAAATAACGATTTACGCGCAGCCGAGGAGATCGGGCGCGACCCGACTTTTCTCGCCGGAGGAAAATGAAGCGGTACACGGGGCAATGTGGGGGAAAGGGAGGCATTCGTGTTCCATGACGCATTAGATATCGTTCTTCTCCCTTTTTCTCTTGTTCACGTTTCCATGGGATATCGCGACGCGAGCAATGCCGGGGCTGGAATTTTTACCGGTAATCAGCGACGATAGGAAATCGATGGCATGGTAATAATAGAAGAGGCTGTATTGAAAATAAATATTGGCGGAGGAAAATAAAGTTTCTACTGTCAGAGTGGTGCACTTAGAGGCGGTGGACACCGCCGTGACGAAGTTAAATAATCTTGAAATTTAATATTTTGCTACGTGCGACGCGCTGCCTGTGTCCGTGCTAACCGAAATGGGTATGAAAAAAAAGGGGACAGGAAAAGCGGGGAAAAAAGAAGGCAGTTTAATATTCTCGTTTCCTTTGGGGAAGATTGATAGCAAACAAGTCGAATGCTGTCTTTTTTTTTTTTTTTAATTTTTATCGTATCAAGAATTTTTACATCGAAACGAGCGTTTCACCGAGGTTTCGTGAAAGCATGCAATGGTACATGTTCGTTTTTCGCACAATTCAAACAGTTTTCGCGGACACAATAGAGGAGTTCTTTTTGGTTTAACAAATATGCTTTTTGTACCAATTTCGCGACATTTGGATTTTGTAAAAGAGGTGTTGCCATCCGAAAAGTGTTAAAGATATGGTGAAACTAGATAATACGTCTCGATTGTTGGAATAGCTCATCGTTATGCGTAATTTATAGAAAATTGTGGATATGCTGTGGAAAACGGTACTTCCAAGCAGGAACGCTTGAAACTGCACAAGTGTATTTTCATATTCATACGTAATCAAACCTGTCGTTTGCAGCATACTTACGTGCACCGTGTACACTACCGTTCAAAAGCATCCAATCTTTCTGGTCTCTGTCTAGATCGAGTATCCCGTTAGTTTTGTCAAATTGAAATTAATACCGCCTAAGTAACACGAACAATTTTTTCTATTCTGATAGTACCGCCTTCTAAAATCAGTCATTTTTTTAATCCAAGTGCAATTCCACAGATTTTGTTGTGGTCATTCACGTTCTAATTTCATTAAAAAGAACTCCTGATTTATAGAAAAATGGTTTTTCGACACAAAATTAAAATGAACAATTTCTATATCCGTCACTTAAGATTAATGAGATATTTTAGCGAAACGGGAACATGTCTGGGACAAAAACGTGTCCCAAAGATCGCAGCAAGGTTAAATTACACACGAAACGCATAGTAATTCCGAAGTTTCGATCTGTGGTGTGCACAGCAGCGAGATGTTCCGTCAATTAGCGTAAATATTATCCAGTGTTGCTCTGTTGCGACAGGCTAACGAAAATGTCTCGTTTGAAGTCGCTTTTGAGAGAGTTAGAGCAAAAAGTTAAAGTGGACAAGAAATACCTAAACGAATAGTAAGGTAGATAGGGTAAACGGGGACAGTTTTGAAGAGGGTATCGGACAAATATTCGCGTTTGAGTCCGGTTTTAAAAGCATCGGCCAAAGACGAGGAAGAACTGGTCCTGTGTAAGCCAACCGTTCCTCTCGGTAACGTATCGATTAAGCGCGAAACGACGAAGTTGCGCGACAAAGTAAATATCCGATGTAAAAAAGGATCGCCTTAGGAAACGCGGCCTTTTACGAACCTGTATGTCCACTAGGAAACGCGTATATCAAAGATAGGATAACTGGTATACAACCCTCTTGATCCTTTTTGCGGGATACTTTGCATGCGTGAACGTACAGTAGCGGACAAAAGTTTAAGACCAAAGGGTCAAAGAAAATGAATTAATCGATTAATAAGAAACAATGGTATAAATAAAAATTGTATTCTATGCTAATGAACAAATAGTGTTTTACTATAATGACGATAGAAAGGAATAGGTAAACAATATTTGCGAACCATAAAATTACAGTAACGGACAAGAGTTTAAGACCAAAGGGTGAGAGAAAATAAATAAATTGATTAATAAGAAATACCGGTATAAATAAAATTTGTATTCTATGCTAATGAACAAATAGTGTGCTACCATAATGACGATAAAAATAAGTATACGAGCAATATTTGCATACTATAAAACTATGTTTTACATTGTCCAGTCTTCTTAAACTTTTGTTCGCTACTGTAGATTTGCTCCGGCTAAGGTTTACACGTACATTCTGTTTCATAAGCGTTAAGTTTTATTTTAGAAAAACAGGTATACGTAAATATGCGAAGAAAAAACATTGCGTAATATATTTCAACTATTACACGGTACAAGTAGATAATACAAGCTTTTTTAAATGGTTGCAATCGAATAATACCTACTTATTTGTCGTTTACATTTAACTTCTACGATTTCGAACAATAGCTTCATCTTTCGATAGATTCTTTATCGCGGAGTTTTCGAAAGCAATACAATTATCCCCCCTCCCCATTTATCCCCTTTCAAATTATTACATTTCTTGGAATAAATGGCAGTCTCAAACTTCCTACCAGCAGTGTACATTAGCCATCCGCTACCGTACCAGCCCATCGAATGCAAAATACCGAAATATTACGCTCGCGTGTACGTAATTTAACACGTGGTCGCCTCCGAAAAGAGGGATCACAATAAACGCCGAGATATCCCCGCGTTAAGTCCGCGGGCATTTTTCGCCCGGCGTCTTTATCGCTGTTCCGTGCATTAACATTCAGTTAGCGTGAAAGAGATCGCACAGTGAATTCCCTGGTTATCCGTGGGGCAGGGCAAGGATACGGTTGTACATCGTGGGGAAAATTGCGGAATGCCGCATCGTCTTCGCCACGACGTCGGCTGGGAACGACGATGCGGCTCGGAGAGACACGGCTTTTTCTAGACTACCCGCACACCAACGCGAAATAAAAGAGACGAACAGGACGATACAGAGCACGATACAGGTGGGTTTTCTCTCTATATATACGTACAGTGAGGGCAGAAGTTTAGATAACGTTGACTGTATGCGGTACAGGCGAAACGCTGATAACCGGCGACTGCACGCGGTTGAATACAAATTTTCGTTCGCTCATGTGCATAGCGGAACATCAGCCGGGGTGCTGTTCGCGCGATAAGTTTCGAAAAGGGAAGAAGGACGTCATGCGCGGCGCGTCGCGACGCCTTTGCCTGGTTGGGGAATAATTCGTGGACGAGATTTCGTTGTGTTAAATCATCATCGCGATTCGTTTGTTAAGTAAGCCGCGCGGGGAAACGGCGGCGATAAATATTCAATTATGGGCGTCGTCGCAGAGGAGGGAATCGCGGTCGGGTCGGCAAATGTTTGGGAACAAAAAGAAAAATATCGAACCTGGGTCGGGAATGAAACGCGGCGTGACAAGTATTTGCGTTGGTCCCCGGTGGCTTGACGTCCGGTTAATTTAATGAAACTCTCTCGTTCTAACTGTCTTCTCTTCTCCGTTTCTCTCTCTTTCTCTGCCTCTCTCTGTCGTTCTCTCTCTCTGTCACTATCTCTGTCGATAGCTCTCTCTCTCCGTCGTTTTCTCTCTCTGTCGTTCTCTCTCTGTCGCTTTCTCTCTTTCTGCCGTTCTCTCTCTCTGTCGTTCTCTCTCTCTCTGTCGTTCTCTCTCTCTCTGTCGTTCTCTCTCTTTGCCGTTCTCTCTCTTTGCCGTTCTCTCTCTCTGCCGTTCTCTCTCTTTGTCGTTCTCTCTCTCTGTCGTTCTCTCTCTTTGTCTTTTTCTCTCTTTGTCGTTCTCTCTCTTTGTCGTTTTCTCTCTCTGTCGTTTTCTCTCTCTGTCGTTCTCTCTCTCTCTGTCGCTCTCTCTTTTTCTCTCTTTTGTTTGCCTGGTTCAGATATGTTTTAGATCGAAAGTTTGTTCGGTCGTTGAGAGAGAAACAGAGAGATTATCCCGACGGTGGTCACAAGATCTGTACAGCGAATAATGGAAAATTGCGCGTTTCGAGAGCGCGGCGTAAAATGTGATCGCGATTTTATTAGAAGCGAATATTCTCCGGCCTGCTATCCGCGGCTTGCTATCCGCGGCTTGCTCGCTGCAACATCGGATACGACAACGAGCGCGATCGTAACCCGTGACAGGGTTAGGCGGTGTCAAGCTTCCCAGGACAAAGCAGTTGCTGCAGTAATTTAAAATCTTTTACGAGCGAAACGCTGAAAGGCAAGTCCGCCTGTGTGTGCGCGAGTGTTCCTGTAGGAACAGCGGGAACGATCGCGATGAAAATTTTGCGAGGAAAGGTTTCAAAGTTGCTCGACTGGACATATTTTCATCCTGTACACGAGAACTTCCGACGGGTACGTTAATCGTTGGATTCTGGAAACTGGATCGGGTATGCAAATCAATCGGTTTGCGGAGAAATCTCCCTTCTCGTATAACGAGATAGGTATTTCGCGTGCAAAATTTATGTTGGTATTTAATAGGCATATAAAATAACAGATATATAATAGGTGTATAAAATTTATATAGGCATTTGTGAACGCGATGACTATTATAATGATGACTGAATTCCTTTATTTCGTTTATTTATGAAGTAGTAATTTCATGTGATTGTAAGCATTGATTAACCTTACGAAAAAAAGAACATGAGTACGGACAAATAATTTTTGCAGTCGTTGTATATATTAAACTGTAATAAACAATTTGATAACGTTGATTTCCACGATTGTTAACGCTCGCAACCCTAAGATCTCTAACTTTCAGCGAATTAATAATCAGTTCCTCGTGGTTCGCGCAGAAATGTAGCTACGAAAGGGGTAAACGAGCTGATTCCCGGGGTCGACCGGGGCTAAGGAGAACATTTAATACTAAACGAACAAAATAAACGCGGCACCAGCCACTTTGATGGAACTAGGTAGGTGGCTGGCTGGTTTTTCGCCAGGGAAACGCGCGTTCTTTTTTTCTCTAATTTCTTAACGAGCACCAGACACGTTGGTTCACCGGTGCCTGGAGATTTTATAGAGATCACCATGAACAACGAACGCAGTCGCAAACTGTAACCTTGTATGTACCAGGTGAACTATTATTCCCGACGAATATTAACTTATTTGAAAAGTTAAACAATCGTAATTTACGAGGTGGACAGTTAAAGAATTGAAACGGAGATCGAGCTTCTCAGAGATGCAAATTAGATCTGTCGGACGACAAAATGGAAGGTTGCCCGGGAAACTTGCGTTCATTTTTCAGGGAACGAGCAAATATATTAGTGCAACTATTTTTGTTTGTAACAAAGCGAACAAAATTTTTCTTACAGTTTCCTTTCGTTTCTAGAATAATTTGAGATTCCATTTTCTCAAAAGGCGTCGAATTCGTTTAGATTCCTTTCAGACATTGCGTTTGAGAGTTCGGCAGGAAACGTTTAGAAAACACGCATAATAAAAGTCTTAGTTCTATAGTATGGAATTTTGTATTTGAGTATTAGATTTGTTTAAATTTCAATTAGCGAGTTTTTGTTTTAAATAAACATATTTAGTTAATAAAAATATACAAATCTCCTAAAAAATCGTGTTCTCGGGATTTTAATTTAATCCGTGTGCTTAACTTATCCACGTATTGCTTTCCTAATTTTGTTTTCGATTAATAACTGACTCGGGGACAGTTAAATAACGTTTTTAAGGGGCGCTCTGTTTAATTTCATTAATATTCATCCGGCTAAAGCAACTTTAAATGGGTTAAAATTGCGAATGTTCTTATTACCGAGGAGTGCCGCAAGCAAATAATTTGCAGGGTAATTTAATTATATTTAAACATAGCTGAAGATTAAAACGCAAATAATATTCGCTTGGACCGAGGCGCACTGCTCGGAGAACGAATTCGAGAAAATTTTGCCGGCCAAGGGAAAATCCGAAAACGCAGAGATACCGGTTACAAGGGGAATTAAAATAACGTACGTCTACGCCCGCGGTCTTTTCCGTTCCACCAGGTTGTAAGCTTAAAATTTCATTTTCAGAACAGAAATTAGAACATTTTTAAATGCTTCATAAACAGTTTTCCTCGCGGAACGACCAGATTGTCCGTCTTTAAGCGCGGCCACGTTCAACGGCGAAATATTCAACAAAATATCAGGATGCCCCAGAAAATGTTGGTCATTTAAAAAAGTTTAATCGCGACGAGTTTACGCGTTGAATTTTTTTAAACACTTTATTATTAATTTTTATACGACTTGTGAATTTTCGCAAACTATAAACAGGTAATTGTTAATTTAACCGTGGAACTGCTAACCACTGGTTTGCAATAAGAAGTTGAATCGAAAATATACAAAAGAATATTTAATTCGAGGGAAATGCGAGGTTCTTTATTTATACCTTTTACAGCGAAAAATTTCTACAATTTCAATGTATAAATTTACAAAAGTTCTGTAACAGAATTACTATCTGGTCATTTTGACTAATTTAATGGTTCTGATTTTTCATCGCTAAATTTCTTTTAGACAAAGTTGATGTTGTATTTTCTTTTGAATTTAGCTGTGCAAGCTGCTAGAATTTTTCTGTCTTTTTTGAAAATACGAAGGAACTCGCGATGAATACGTGTCGTTAACAGCGAGAGCATCATCAAAGCTCGAATAGCGGAATAAGAGAGATGCTTTCGATTACTTTTACGAACTGATGGATAGCCCTTTGTTATTTATGATTCATTCGTTACAGACGACTTTCTGGCCCGAACACATTTTCAGGGAAAGAAATATTTATTTCCGAAAAAGTCGAAGAAAATGAATGCAATGATGGACATATTTTTTAGTATTTTGATTTTTATAGATTGAAAATCGAACGAATATCTTTGTTTACTTTTTTAAAAAAGAAAAATTATATTGTTTTAGAGTATGAGGATAAAACATGGTTGTTGATGCTTTCGACGTTCATCCGAAAGAGATCGTACATCCATGTCGTTTTCATATTTTTCAACACATTCATACGTTGTGCATTGCAGTCGAACTTGTTCCATTACACTTTGTCTTTTCTATGTTAAAGAAATATGTGGTTTCACTCTAAAAGGGACCCCAAAAAAAGACAATTTATAATTGTCTAAAGATCTTTAGTAAAAAGCTCATTTAAAAATCCCAAAAATGTGAAATAAGCAAAAAAAAATGTGCGATAGAAAAAGATATCTTACATTACACTACAATAATCTCTTTTCGAAATTACCTCAAACACTTTTTATTATAATAAGCCTAAATCCATGCTCAAAGCTATAGATTCAACACTGATCAAACGGATAACAGAGAAAATCAATTTGCCCTATCGAAACTATACGGTCATCAAGTTGTCATTAATGGTTCCACGATTGCGTGCAGCATTGAATTCTAATGATCAAAAGGGGAACCCTTTGCAGCATCAAATCGCAGATACATCTCGACGAGTTAGATTAGCGAAGAGGAAAGATCTCGAGAAAGGGGCGAGGGAAGATGCACGATGGTCGTTTCTTCGATTAATTTATCACCGGGGCTTTATCAGCCTGGATGGCTGTTGCTGTTGAGCCTAAGAGCGGGCCGCTACGTTCAGGTTCCGCCGTTCTGCATGTACAGGCTCGCAACGGCTTCCCGTTTTTCCCTTCCTTCCGCCGTGGGATGGTAATTACAAGTAGAGCCGGGTAACGTACTGCGGGCCGTGAGAGAACGACGCCTTGGAGCACGCGAAAAGAAGCAGAGTAGGAGAGGAGGGAAGAAGAAGAAAAAAAAGCAGAAGGAGGAGGAGAAGAAGCCAGGCACTCGCCTCTTTAAGCGGCGCCCGCGCGCGTACATAAGCGTTCGCTTGAAAAGAGGCGCGAGCAGGACGGCTCTTGAGCGCGAAACTACAGATACACACCCGTATATAGCTTTTCAGTTCAATCTCGAGTGCACTTCGTTTTCCGGCCCGCGATACGCGCGACGACGATTGAAATTGTTATTAAGTGGTTTTTCTCGCCACGTTTCTCCACCCTCTTTCAACCCCCTCTTCGCGATCCTCGTTCGGTGCGTCTTCTTCCCTCTACCCTCCGCTCGAGCCCTACGTTTTGTCCTCGTGTCAATTTTCCCGTTCGCTCGGCCACTCGTTGGCTCTCGACGATTTTTCTTCGTTCCCCTCTCCTCGTTCTTTCCATCCCTTCTTTTTTATCGTCGTCCCGTGCGATCGTGGGATTCCCTCTCTTTGCGAATGCTTGAGATCCCTCGCGGGCGAAAGGGTTCCAAGCAAGCCTGTTTCAGTTTCGCGAAATCGCGAACGTTAATTAGATTAAACACGGCGTGTTTCATCGCGCGGACCACGGGGGCATTGCGTGTCAGTTACAGGTTTTTGCGATTGCGCGCCCGATTGCCTTTCGCGATCATGGCTGCCGCGATTGGCTCCTTTGTGCGGCGAGCTGCGCGAGTCAGAATGAATCTGGCCCGATTAAACAGTGCTCCGTTTCGAGGCCAATCGGCTCGTTAATTAACCGTAAGCATGAGAATTTACGGACCTTAACGGCGTACCGTGTACATATTTATGTGTGTGCGTATGTGTGCAAGTATGTGCGCAGCAAGAGCACGCACGCGAACCTGGGATAAATTATCATTTTTCAGCGATCCTTCGCCGTGTTTCGAGACGGCGACGTTTATCGACCGTTTCCCCGCGTTTCTTCCTCGAATTTCCCCGTTTTTCATGCGACTCGACACGGTAACGGTAACTGTTTTCCGGCAACTTTTTATTACCCTCCCCTCCCGCACACAACGGTCTTCCTTTGTCTTCTTTTACGCGTTCCTCCGCGATAGCGAGTCGATGGGGCCCGAGAGCTGCGAGCGGCGCTGGATATAGAGGGCGGTAAAAAAGTTGAAGAGAGGGCATTCGCGGCAGATTTTTTCTGCCGTTCCCTTACGTAAAGGGAGCACACGCTCCTTCCTCTCGCTCTCTCGCGCCCGTGAAGTTTACCCGTTTCAGACGGCGAGGCGTGTAAGCGTTACTTTAAGGTAAACAGCGAGCCACCATTCAGTAACGTTCGTATACCTTCTTAACCGTTTTATAGGGCTTCTTAGCATACGGTGCTCGAGCCGAAACAAGCAACCCGGCGTGTTTGCGTATTTTTCTTTCGCCACTCATTTCGCGATGAAGTAGTTCCTTGTCCGAGTCGCACGTTTTTGCAGCGGCGCGAACGCTTCGGGCAAACACACAGCCAACTCCTCCTGGCCACGCTGGAAGTAATACACGCATGCATGGACGCATACACGCATGCATACGAGTGTATTTTTTTTCTGAAGCACCAGTTGTAAACGTTAAACGCCGAGGAAACTTCTCTCCTTCGCGAAAGAAAACGCTGTTTCGCGGCTCCCGCGTTGGTGCTCCGAGGGACTTTCTCTCGAAGCGTTGTTTTTCACTCGACGATCGAGCCAAACCGTTCGACGACCCAACACCAGTATATTTTCCTTCCTCTTTGCTGGCTGTTTTCCTTTGCCGGAAGATTTTCCGTAAACGAGATAGGTTTCGTTTGGGTATCTGGAGTAACAAACGATGGATTAACTTTAACTTTCGAGAGTGTTTTATGATATTTGTGTAAAAGTTTTGGTTATCTCGTTGTGTACTTTGAAATTTTTGCAAGAATTGAAATTGTCGATAAAATAATCAGAAAAAATGCAATTGGAAAGATCGACTAGGATTTATGTATAATTTATTTTGATATGTTTTGAAGTATAACGGTGGTTTCCACGACGAAGTTGGAAAAATGCATTTTCTATGGTGTCCACGAGGAAAAATGTCTCTCCTCTACATTCTACCGCGGTTTTAAACATTTTAATTTGAAAGGGGCGAGGATGACCATTGGTTCTTTAGTGGGTAAGGTTAACCCTTGACGCATTCAGATTTTATATGCAAAATGAACGAATAACAGTGGTCCTGAGTACAGTCGGACGCATAAATGTGTGTGCACTTGGTGTGTGTAATGATAAAGAAAAATACATACATGCAATTTCAATAAACGATTTCTAAAAATGTTAACTTATTCTACATTAATACTATTCCTATCGACACCTCACGTATACCTATTCCTATTGCGATATTCCCACGTAAGACAGACTACAAATTTTTCTCAGAAAATAAACAATGAAGAAAGAAGTGAATATTGAAAAATGTATTATAGGTTTATTTGGGGAAAAGTCTAAAATTTAAAGGCGGTTCGATTGTATGTGTGAAATTCTAATCGAAATTTTAAAAACGGTCATTTGACCGATCGTGGTAGAAATAGTGTTAATAAAGGTTAACTTCTGTATTTTTCATTCAAATTTTATATAGCTATATATTTTCTCTTCACCGATATACTATACCGAATGCGATAAGTGAACGAATACTTATGCGGCTGACTCTACCTTTAGCTATTCCGAGTCAGCTGAACGTTGGTTATCCAATTCCCTTGACTTTTCAAAATTCTACAGCTCTATCGTATAATCAGGTTTTGGAAATCTTTTTCCTTCAAAGCATCGAATAGAGAAAACACAGCGAAAGCGTTTTCCCTATCAAACGATTCATCGTAGGGTAAATTTGATTCGAGGGCAGTATTCGACCCTTCCGCCTCTTTCAAAAGCAACAGGTAATTCTTTTCTGAAAGTTGGGGTTCCAGCAGACCGTGGGGATCATCATCGTGGATCCCTGAATAATATTTAACGAATTACACAGCGGACTTCCGACTTCCGACTTCCACTTCGTTCACGTTCGAAGGTCCCACTTATTAGAATTATTACAGACAACCAACGGTCCCTCTGTTCGCGCACGTATTCCACCTTTCTCCACGGTTCTCGATTTATGCGGACGATTACACACGCGTTAACCATACATACAGTGGCTCCAAAAAGTATCCGTACACTATGTCACAAATAAATTCGTTTAACCCTGAAATTCTGAGTCTGATAGAAGTATTTAATAAAATTTTGTGGGTATGTAGATCGTAATAATCTCTTTTTTTCATCTAAATGTCATTTTAAAGGGGTGAAACCGGCGTTGAAGTTTCTAAGTTTTCTCTCATTTTTTAAGAGTAACTTTGTAATTATGCTTGATGAAGCAAAATCTTTCAAATAGAAAATGTTTAATTTTTAACCCTTTGCACTCGAGAGGTGACCGTTAGTCGTTTAATAATACTAACTTCAAAAATTTTCAAATTCAAAATATTTACTATGATTCACGTATATTAAAGTTCATTTAGTTTAGTTAAGTCGTATATTAAAATTTACATATATGACTATTTAACGTCCGGGTCTGAAATAAAGTCTGAAAATTTTCGAAACTATCATATGCTAGGATTACGATGTCCCATGAGAGGGGACAGCCGAGTGCAAAGGGTTAAAATACTCTATCGCCCTATCATAAAAGAAACACAGAAAAGCTTGTATTCAAAACGTGAAAAATCGCTGAAGCTTTGAGATTCGTTATCAGCCCCCTAAAAAGATATTTTGCCGCCAAAAAAATTGCTCAACGCAGGACACACCATGCTTTGTATACGCATAAAATTTCATTGAAATCAGAATTTCAGAAGCAGATGAATCTCCTTATAATACAATGTACGAATACTTTTTGAAGCCACTGTATATACGTTAACCGTTGCTTGGGCGAGCAAAAGTGAAGGTTCCAACGTGTACGTTGAAGCAAATAAGCGGAAAGGTGGGTCCGTCGGGCCCCACCGTTCTACGGACCCGTCCTGCGCTGTATTTTTGGTCGAGGCCCTTTCCCTTTCGCCTCTCTTCGTTGACCTGCTTGCCCGCGGCGACAACCTCCATCTTTCCCGTCTTAATTTCACTTTTGTTCGACCAAACTGTACGTTGGTACATATGGAGGGAAAATTGAATAAAACGGAGTATTACTTTTATTTTTTGTAATATTTGGCCAATGCTAGGTGTTTGTACTAATCCTTTGTACTCCTGGGACAATTCTCAGTTGCCACATCTAAACTTTGCAGAATATTATTAGTGAACGTAGAATATTAAAACTGATCCGGTTTAATTGAACAATATTAAAATTGATTAATACGATTGTCTAATCTTTTGTATTCAACATTTACAAAATTGCTATCATTTGATTGTCGAAAGTCATTTCTTTATTGTAAAATGGTTAATTTTTATATTATGTATCGCAGTTTCAAATGAGTAAATATTAAGTCTTCCACCCCTTTTAAACAACCTCTTACAATTTACAGTTTAAAGAAATATTTTTAACATTACAATGATTAAAACCTGTTCAAAAACAAATCATCCCTTAAACTCCTCGCAAAAAAACGTAGCAGATTCTCGGAAACGCAACACACCTTCAACCTTCAATTAAAACTATGAATTACTCATTTCCACTACTCTGCTACTTCCATCGCCAGCGCACCCCTCTCGAACAGAAAATCTTCTCTCCCGATTTTACAAACACCAACAGAATGATTGGCAATAGCGTACGAGGATCTTCTCGTTGTCCTCCCGCTGTTTACCGACAAGAGAGAGGAAAGTGAAGCACACGCGATGCCCCCCGTTTTATTCCCGACCATCATCCCCCGAATTCCACCCCTATTCCTCTCCCATTCGCTCGCGATTCCCTCCTCTCCCGTGCTTCCGGCCAGTCAGCGGGAAACTTTACGAGTCAGCAGAGGCGTTTCTCTGGCCGCGCGTCACTTTCCTCGGCATCGACTTTACGATCGGCCGTATTTATACGATCGTCCGTCGCTTTATACGCGTGGAAGCTTCTTCTTGCCTGCACGCCGCACACCGTTGCGCGAGAACGGGCTCGAAACGCGGCTACCTGTGACCAGCCCCTGCCGGGAATGAGATGGAATAATAAAGGGAGCAGGGGAGCAGAGGGGTGGGTGGGGATCAGGGCTGTTGAAACAGAGGGAAAGAGATCTCTCGCGGATGGATACAGTTTATGGCGTGGAACAACCTGTCCCCATTACAACGTTAAACTCGTGCATACGCATACGCGGTGCTGGCTGCTACTTTATAGCGGGTGTCCATTTTGACTGGACACCGTGGAATACGACAGATGGAAGGTATCGAATTGTTTGGTGATGCGGGCGAGAGGTATCATGAATCGCTATTCTGCAGCTGGAGTACCGGACGAGTTTCCGTAGAGGTTAAATTCATCGTTTTGAACAAGGATTCTGTGTTCTTTATTCATTTATAACACGGTAGTTTCTGTTGAGAGGAATGAACTGCTAAATCAGGTTACTAGGTACAGTAGAAATTTGTAGGTGAAACCACGAGGTACTTTGCGTTTGGTTTTTTACGATTTCATGCAATGATTTGGTATTGCGATTCATCTAATCAAACGTTGAAAAAGTTAAAGTTTCTTTTTTCTTGTAATTAAGTCGGCGGTCAGAATTTCAAAATTCTATGAGCCAATTTGATCGCGAAGGATCTATCCGCAGAGTCTACTATTTGTTATCACGAGGTATTCTCGTCTTGAACCTCATTTCGAGGTCGGTTGGGAAAGTTAAAATAGGCTTCAAAGACTCTTCTGCTTCTGCATCCACTACAAATAATATCCACTCAAATTTTTGTCTCATTTGTTTCACACTAGGTTTATGGGACCCGTCAATTTGACAGGTTTTGAACTTCATGAATAAAATTTGCAGAAATAATTGCTATTATTCTTAGTAATTTTTACCGAGTTTTATTGACGGAACAATACGAATATACCCATATCTATTTCCCTCTCAGTTCTGCAGTTTCAAATTTTCATTTTTTATGTATATCTATTCCTTAACATGTTCGTCACCCAGTGTGTGTTTCTCGCTGGGCCCAAATTCGATTGCATAGAAAATTGGGGTACAAAAATATAAAAACAGCAAAAATTTTAACTTTTTATTTTAATTTTATGTATTTTATATTTATATACATATTATACTTCAATACTTATTCCATTGAATTCCTTTTAAAATTCCAATTTAAAATCCTATTTAACTTTAAGAAAAAGAGTGTCACCCAAATATGGATGACGTGGCGACGAACGTGTTAACCCTTTGCGCTCGAAAGGTGACCGCTGATAATCAAGCGATAGTAATTTTGCAAGTTTTCGGATGCAAAAAGTCGTATTTAAACATTTTAGCAGTCTTTATCCGAATTAAACGAGTGTTAAGAGAAGTAAATTATAATTTCTCTAATTTCAGTGATCTGTACTTAGAGATTTTTGAAGACAGAGAGTCGCCTTTTGAGCGCAAAGGGTTAATATATGAATATTAGAAGTAGATATACGAGAAATGTCCGTAAATCTATTGTTAATTCTATTGGTTCTTCACGTTCCACCCCTGTAATGTGTTCTCGTGAACTCCCGTCCTCAGTCTGGCATCACAGGTTCCACCGTGTCCAGATAAAACAGATACCTCGTATACGCGCGATAATCGTATGGTTCGCAACGAACGGGTTTCGCAGCGGCGAGAAACGAGACGCGAGCGTTAAAAAGGACAGAGGGACAGATGTACCTCGTAACTGTTTAGATAAGAAAGGTTAATGGTCGTCGGGCGAGGAGTAGGTAAAGGTCGGGCTGCGTTCTTGGCAGAGCTTCGGGCGACGAGCGCATCGACACGCCGTTCGATGCAAGCAGATATTGTTCGTTGTGGAATAGGTTAGGCTTAAACCGTTGACATACAAATAAAACGGAATTTGATGAGTACGAAAAGTACTACAGGTGCTCCTTGACTTTTGCACAGTTAACTATTATGCACATTTTTAAAAATTCAACTTTTTAACACTAGAATTATCAGAGCAGTCGAAACGATCAATTGGTGATTATTATGTGATTATTGGTGATTATTATTATTATTATACTTATAAATTTACCGTGGTAAAGTTTTCAAAATTTACTATGATTTTCTGCAGAAGGTATTCAATATCTTTTTGTATAATTTTCAATTTGATCTCTTCCATGCAAATAAGTACACTTTAATTGTCGGTAGGTCTAGTGTTAAGCCTCTGCGGTCGGATGTCCCCTCTGAGGAAAAATCGCGAATCGAACATGCTACTAGGCTGCCCCCTCTCAAGGGACATCAGACCATAGTCATCGAACTACAATGTTGTTCCAATCAATACTTTAAAATACAGTTTCCGGTGCATAGTTTTTTGCATCCCTTTACTTCCGAACATTCAATTTTCGCACACACTTTCAAGAACCAATTGTGTGCGAAAGTCGAGGGGCACCTGTATTTAATTTGGCTCAACTGAACAGTCATGCGCAAGCTTAGAAAGAGAAAGTTTTATTTTAAAAGTTGCATTGGTCGAGATACAATGTTAATGGACAATAATTAAGTAACATCACAAAATAATAAATTAGTAGTTCTGTAAAGTATGAAACATTTCAAAACATCCTGGAATCTCCCAAACGTGAAAGTCTACAATGGCACATGAAATGAATGACGTCTCCCAGACGTCATCGTATGTCAAGGGGTTAATAACAGTTACGAGGAGGCGTAGTTCGTGGCACGAACAGCGGAGACGATTTCTCGCGCGAGTGCGAGCCGAAAGCGTGGAAATGGCGCTTGCCTTTTCCCTGTCTTCGCCCAGCGACTTCTTCGCTTTCGAGTGAATCCGCTTCCGGTGCTTCCCGGGTGGCCGAGATAAATCTTGGATTTCGTTTAACGTTTCTGTTCCCGTTTGAGTTGAAATTTTCCACGGGCACCTCTGTTGCACGTCCAGCGAGTACAGTTAACGAGGATTAGCGAAGTGGTTGTACGTTAAACGTGGCGATGGATGCCGCGGTTCTGGTTAATTTATTAATAGGTGCTTGTTAACCGTTACGTGTACTTTGAAGTTAGCTTCACCTTCATTTGAATCTAATTTTTGTCGAATCTCACATAGAATAAACTATTAGGTTGGAGGGAAAGTTCTGTCGTATTTTAAATAGGCAGGTAATTTTTCTTGTAAATAAAAAAAAAAATTGGCTAGTGAGTCATTGGGAATTTTTGTTTGTTTACCTGCTGTATGATATAAAAGGACTCCTTTTTTACCGTTCATCATTTACTTGTGATATTTAAAGTGAAAAACATGTCAGTGGATAAAGTGAATTTACGACATTGCATTTTGTATGAATTTCAAAAAGGAAGCAACGCATCGGTTGCATGTAAAAATTCATTGGGCGGTGTTTGGAAAAGATATTGTAAATGTTCGTACTTGTCAAAGATGGTTTAGCAAATTTCGTTCCGAGGATCTGAGCTTCCAAGAAAGTGATCGATTTGGACGACCATCCAAGATCGATAATGATGTTTTGCGATCCATGTTGGAAAATAATCCACGTTTAACGAGTCGAGAAATTGCAGAAGAGTTTAGCATTCGTCATACAATTGTTGGAGATTACATTAAATCTCTTGGGTTTGTGTTAAAGCACATATTTTCATGAATGAATTCAAATATTTTCTTTAATATACGACAGAACTTTCCCTCCAATCCAATACATAGCTTCTTAAGTTTTTTTTTTTCGATAATGGCAGGAGGATAGGTAAAAGATTTCGATCTAATAAAATGATCTGTATTCGTATATTTATAGAATAGTAAATTCGTAATAAAAATAACGATGTTCAACAATTCTTAGGAGTGATTAACTTTTTTTGATACGATTTATTAAAACACGGTAGTAATGTTTCATCATGAATTTGTACCGTTGCACGGAACCTTTTTCGAAAAGAAAAACATGGCGAAATAATTACGATGAAAAGTCAAGTTTTCGATAAACAAGAAAAAAGTAAAAGTTCGAATTATTTACATATCACGCCGTGACCGAAACGAGTCCTATCGCGTAGAACACGGAAGCGGTAGGGAAAGAAAAGTTTAATGTATTGAAATAATCAGATGAGACGCGACGGGGAGGCAGAAATGAGAACGGTGTTAGAAGAGGCGCGAGAAAATTGAAACGTGAACCAGAATAAAGGGAGGGGAAAGCATTGATCGCTCGAGTGTCGTCAACATTTTCCTCCTTAATTTCGCTTTCGCTTCGCTCTACAAACGTCGGGAAACGATTCCGAACGGAATCCCCCTTTTTATGTCTCATCGACTGCTCGCGTCCCGATGTTCCGTTTCATCGATCCTCCGTTTTCAGCCTGGAAAAGAACAAGAATCCCGTTTCGCGATTGTTTTATGAATCTTCGTGCGTGTTAGCGGAGAATCGTTCGAGGTATCTGCGAGGCGAGTACGACTCATAGAGTGCCATGCATTAAGCCTTTTCTAGACTGCTGTCAACGAACAAAAATTACAATAAAAGCGGCAGAGTTCAGTCAGAGCTTGTAACAAGGAGACGATCGATTTTATAAAATAGAAAAACAGAAATAAATATAATGTTTGTGGTGACATGGCATCTCTGCGGGTGTTCTATGGGGCAGCATCAAACACTTTACAACGGGGCCTGAACGGTCGACCCGTCCTTCGGTCCAAATGGCTAGCCGACCCTCATTACCACGGGTGTTTCATTGCAGCTTCATTAGAATCCGGAAAACACTCGCAGAGTCCTTTCCATGTCTCCACATCTTCTCTCTCCCTCTCGACGCGTCCAGGGAATATAAAAGGCAAACTTCCCTGGGCACGACACACAGTAACAATTCTCTTGCCGGATCCCCGGCAACCGGCCTAATGACTCTCTCCCTTCCTCCATCTGGAAAATATTTGATTGATTTTACTGAGCGGTTGTTTGAAAAACTATCCTATGTTGGTTCTAAGATCCATTAATCTCATGAAGATAAAAGCACAGCTAATTTTTGGTTTGCTGATAAGCCGGCTACAGTTGGCAGGAGCAGCACTTACAGGAGTACCAGTATCTGGTTTTATTAGGGGGATTTACCCCCCTATTTTCCATCTCATTTAAATGGAACTGTTACTCCTCACACTATCACCGAGATAAAAAAAAAAAAAAAAAAAAAAAGAAAGTGCGACACACAGTAACAACCAATCACTCAATACAGTCATATGCAAACACAGTTAAACAGTCGATCTATCGCAGTCAATCTATCATCCAGTCGTTCAATCATAACTCGCAAACCTGTAACAACCCACAAATAAAGACTTCTGCACGTTCATGGGGTGGGTCGTGATGTTTGAGTTCTCAGTTTTATCTTAATTTTAATACGCTCCACCGAACGAAACGACGAGGATTCAGTGGAACGGAGTAAAACGTGGCCTACAACGGCGGCCCTGATCGAGGGAGGCGACTCGTTAAACAGTTTCCTGCGTGCAGGAGGGCCAGTGTTTTCGCGTTAACGATTCTAATCAGGTTAACGAGGCAACAATGTCTCCGAACGACGGATAATAGCCGCGTGTTACGTCGACGCGATCAATTATGAAATGCAAATAGCGGAAAAACAGACGACTAGGCGAACGAGAGAGAAGAACGATCGTGGTGAATCTTGCAAGGGGGTTGAGGTGTAGATTCGTATGGTCGTTTCTCGAAAACAGAGTTCGAAAACGGAAGGACCCAGAAGCGACAGAATGAAGGCAACTGAAGAGGAGGGAGAGGAAGAGGATTTGCGGATCGTGAAGTTGGTTTATTTCGAAAAAGATCGCTTGGTTTCAAACTGGACGAAGTACACCGTGGCTTGTATTCAAATGCAAAAGGGAGAACTGTTTGGGAATAATTTTTGATTATTTATTTATTATATATCTTAACGGGTAATAACCCTTTGGTTACAAAAGATATAAGAACATAGAATCACATGGAGCTGTTGTTGGACGATAAAAGACAAAACATATTGTGCTTGAAATGAGCGAATGAGCAGAAAAAATTTAGAGATTGAGAGAGACGGTTGACATTAATAAAGATTCTGTTAAAACAGTTGAAGTGTCCGTAACGATACTTGCGCTGCTTTTGTTTCAAGAAATTACAATATCTTAGAAATATATGGGATGAATCTAAATTAAACATGCGTAAAATTTGGAGACAATTAATGATGCCATTAAGTATGTTATAACGTAAGTTCGTACAAAAGTTGGCGATCCTTAAGAGACGAAAGATTAGCTCTGGATAAAAGTAAGGAATAATCGTGATTAAATCGAGACACGGGAGAATCAAGTTTGCATGCAGCTAACCGAAGAAATGTGTGTTGGACACTTTCTCAACAAGGTGACAGAGATTACGATGATACGGAATCCAAAATATGAAGCAATATTCTAAACGCAATATTCTAAATATATTATGAAAGTGATTGGGTGCTCTGTTTATAAATTCAAGAATTCGAAAGAATTCTAAGAACCAGAACTAGAGATATTCAAAACACGTTTCGAAAAAGATAGGTTGAAAGTGATGATCAATTGTGCGTCGTTCAGGGAAACGACGGGAAACGAAGACGGAGTAAAACGGAGATACAGATAAAGGAGATGCGTTTTATTTGACGGCGGCAACACGGAAACGAGACGACTCCGTTCTCTGTTCGTTCGTTTTTCCTTGGCGCCGCTCGTGTTTTTTCTCGCAGCTTTTCAGCAGCACCACCACCACTTGTCCCTCGACGTTCTCCGGGATGCGAGTATCCGCCGAATGTGCAATTTAATATTAGCGCGGCACGTACACGCAGACGCACGCGGAGAGGCAGGCCCTGCTTTGCATACCGCCAACTCGTCCGCATTCATTTACACTAATGCACCACAATTTGCGTTGCATTTGTCGCGGTGCGCAACGTAACGCGGTACGACGAATATGCGGTCTGTCTTTTATCCTTTGCACGGTCGTGGTCGCGTGCTGGTGTCTCCCTGTTGAGAGCATCACGCGCGCGAATGTGTGAGCCACGAATGTGCACGGCCACGATATAATACGCGAAACGGTGTCCGCGAGGCGAGCAAGCCAGAAGCGAGCCGGAAATTGCCATAGTAGCGGAAGAATCCGTCGAATCGAGGCCGCTTGTTTTCCCGTCTACAACGTTCAACCGATCCGTGGTCGGCCACGTCGAATGCTCAATCCGATCCATCCGGTCCAGCCACGGAGTCAAAGGGACACATGCACGACTGATTGCTCGAAAATGTCCCTCGGTAGCTGCGATCTGTCTGAAAGCGCGGGATTTCGGTCGCTCGGAAGCTGACGTCGCTTTGACCGCGCGGTTGTTCTTTGGGGGACGTATATTCGGGCTGGTTTCGTCGGTTTTGATATGAATTGGACCTGCGTAGGCCAGGCGGATGAGAAAGAAGGCGATTCGTTGCGTGGACAGCGGTAACTCGCGAACTTGTTCAGCTGGTTTTGATATGCTCAGTAATTGATATGAAATTTGGATGAAATAATTAGGGTTGCGGATGAAGAGAAATTGTTAGTTTTCACTTGAGCGTTCGATAGGATTGGTCAGTGATTTGGATCGTTTGAACTATAAATCAAAGTATTGTTGTCAACCTTTCTTGATTGAGAATATTTTAAATTGGTGATTTGGCGATTAAAATGTGCTGACCAGGCAAATACAAAGGGTTAATAAAAATTTTTAGTTTCCACTTGAGATTTTGATAGGGTTGGTCAGTGATTTGGATCATTTTAACTGTAAACCAAACTATCGTTGTCAACCCTTCCTAATTGGGAATATTTTAAATTGGTGATTTGGCGATTAAAATGTGCTGACCAGGCAAATACAAAGGGTTAACAGAAATTGTTAGTTTTCACTTGAGCGTTTGATAGGGTTGGTCAGAGATTAGGATTGTTTGAACGTTTCTATGGTCTAAACTATAAACCAAAATATCGTTATTAACCCTTCCTACTTAGAAATATTTTAAATTGATGAATAAAATATATTGGCAAGGCAAATGCAAAGGGTTAAATTTCAAATGTTCGTGGACGTTTCCGTGTCGGGGTTTTAACGAACTTACGATTGAGTTACAAATGTAACTTCGAGTACAAAGCGCGCGGTGCTGGGATAATCAAAATGTCTGGAGAAGTTGCTCGTCCCACTGTCGAAGTAACAACCGAGGATCGAACTCGGAGGAACTAATTTCTTTCGGTGCCCGGCTCCAATATTTGCAACTCCGCGCAGAACTTCGTGTACGGGGTGTAGAAGTGAACTTGTATCGCTAACGCGTTTCGCCGAAAGTCATTTTGCTACGAAATGAAACAGAACAGCTGGTATCGCATGGATGGTTTTGGAAATTAAACTGGAATGCAAGCGAGATTGCTGCGATACTAGGAATTTCTGGTGCCAATTTCTATTGGTTCGTTTCTTTTTTTTTTTTTTTTTATACAGAGACACCAAATAAGCTTAATAGAAAATTGAATATTAAATAGCAGGATCGGTGAAATTAAGCAGATTTTTACTCTGTTTCATTAATCAACGATTAAACGATAAAAAGAACAGCACAGAAGTAGTATAAGTTTCATAGGAATAAATTGCAGTCACTTGTGAAATAATGTTCGTCGAACAAAATCGTGAAAAATTAAGAATTTCTTCTGAAAAATTAAGAATTCATTCTGAAAAATTAAGAATTTATTCAGAAAAATTTCAGTCCAGTTTTCTTTACGATATAAAATAAAGACGAACGTTGGATTTATAACTCGTTAGTTCATAGAATCGATCGAATCGTACATTTTGTAGCTCCTTGAATTCTTCCAGCCACCGGAACGAATGTTCATGTTAACAGCGCTGTTATAGCATTCCGAGTGCAAAGGGTTAAGGGCCTCTCTGGATCGTGATGTGTACATTTGATCGCGCAGCAATTAAGCGTAGAATAACTATATCCGCAATAGTTGAAGGTAACCACGATTCACCCTGTATAGCCGCAGAGATAGCCGTGTGAAAGAGGGGTTGAAAAATCGCGGAATCGCTCGGTCACGAAACAGCAGCAGGGTCTTGGTTCCCCGATTAACGAGCTCCTGCTGTATTAATTAACCGTGGGCGCGGGAGCTTCCTTGCTCTCGTCTAATTTGCTCCTAGCGCCGTTTCCTCCCATTGTGGATATTACACGCGTGTACGTGCGAGCTCGCGTGTGCATACGCGACCGGGTCGCGAGAAGAGAGGTGCAACGCTCCCGCGGTCGGTCCGGTGCTCTTCTCACTTCCGGTTGTATGCCGGCTCAGCTCGCGGCCAGCGGTCGCCAACCATTGTAAACCATTTGCGCGGCGCAGCAGGTTGCACTCGTCTGCGTTTATACAGGGTGTTCATAAGACTTGAATCGCCATATATGTACTATGCGTTAGATCTGGGCACTTCTGAAATAACATTGTTCGAAATATTATTTCAAATAACATGTTGTTTCTTAACACTTTACCGATCGCTCGTGGCTCAACTTATTCCATACATCATTAATGAATTGATTATAATGATTTTCTTCGCATAATTGATAGTTTAATACTTTTTTACAGTATATATATGATATCGCTCGAAACAGTAACCTTCGTCTAGGGAAACATTACAAAATTTACAAACTAAGCATGTAAAAGCCGATTAATAGGCTTCCGGTCGGCAAAGTGTTAATTTGTAAGGTGAAGTATTGTCCCGGCTCTTGCAATGGTGCCCATTCCTTGACGATCACCTCGACTCTTACTCCCGGAGTGACGTGATTTGTGAATTACTAGTATGTTTCTTCGTTTTTCTTCGGTTTGAATCGTTTTGCTTCTACCCGTGGGCAAAGGCTAAGCGCCTTTTAAGGGTTTGGAAAATAGGAAGTGGGAGAGGGAATTGGGCAATTTTAAGGTGGAGAGAAAATGGAGGGAAAAGGAATTTACTGGTAGAAGGGTAGTGGTCACCTAAGTGGGTTAGGCTCTGACCCAGGGGATACGCAATGCTCAGGCTCAGACTCCATGGTTATAAACCACAGCTGATTTCCATAATAAATATAAATAATTATCAATACTCAACAAATGTCGTTCTTGGTTGTTCTGATGATATTCTGAGCTTATTCCTCTGCCAGTGGGTGAATGCAGAGCGCTTTTTAAGGTTTTGAAAAATAGGAAGTGTGAGAGGGAAGTGAAAAATTGCAAGGTGGTGGGAAAATGCAGGGAAAGGAAATTTATTGGTAGAAGGGTAGTGGTTACCTGGGTGACTTAGCCTCTGACCCTGGAGATACGTGATGGTCAGGTCCAGATCTTGTACTAATAAACCAGAGTCAATTTTCATACTGCATACAAATAATTATCATTCCCTAACACATATTATTTTATTTTATAATTATTTCCAAGCCTGTACGATCGCTACTAAAATAACGTTTTCTGTGACAATGTTATTTATGTATAAATTAGTAAATGTTTTTTGTCAATCGTTTTGGGCAGATGGATACGTTTGAGGTTTCGCTTAAAGGGTTTAATGGTAAAAGATTGCTGTAAAATATTATTCAAGCGCGGGCAATTATTTCATGGTGGGTGTTGTTAAGTGGTAATTACAGCTGTTTGTTATTGTACACCGAAACATAGCGCGGCAGTTGTTTCAAATGTATAGCCTGCTGGGAACTTGCAGCGGACAACTATTTCATTTTTTTAGTTGCACACATTATGCAATGTATGTACATGCATCAACTTTTCAATTTAACTATCAAATTGGTGCAAGAGTTACGTCGATTTTAAACAATTTTGTGACATTATTCTAAGAGAAACGTTACCTACTTTAAGTTTATAAATATAAAGTCTACCAGTGAATGAAATACTCGTAGCACTTGAAATATCTTTAAAAAATATTGTTTTAACGTCAATCCTTCGAAAGTCAAATTTTGTTAATGCAAACGGTTAAGTAGTTATATTTATAAATCTCGGTACCATTTATCTTAATTGAGTAAATCTCGGTACAAGTAAATTCTGGTACTATTTAATTTAAATACTCTGTAATTGGACATTTTGAAGATAATTTCATTTGACGACCGATGCATAATGCATATGATATCGCAAAAAATTTGCAGCTCGTTAATTAGCCGTTGACTGTTTCCGAGCGATGGGGCTGTACGTTGAACCTGTTCGATTTTCCATTTCGAAAAACTCCTGGGGCGCGTTAATTTCTCCTATTATTCAGCCACTTGGTCCCCTCCTCCAACCCCTCCTGTTCACGGTCGATCTACCCGCTTAATTACCTGACCGTGTGTTTACTTAACTACTCAACTAATTAAGATTTTCTTTTAATCCCTGCCCGTGGCTCGTCCCCCCCACCGCCCCAGTCTCGTCTTAAGAATATCTACATATTCGAGATCCAGTTCGTTCGTCTGGTTCGTTTGCCTAATTATCCGGTCGCGTATCTCTTTATGCATCTAGCTTGGCTATTGGAGAACAAGCCAAACGTGTTTCTCGACGCGAACAACCAAACCTCTCGTCTATATCTCGTGGATTTTGAACCGTGTTAACTGTAACGTCAGGCTGGAACCGAAAAAGGAAAAGGAAACGAAGATTATTCGAAAAGAACCGTGTGATTTGTACGATCATGTTTTAACGGTGAAGAAAAAGTCTGTGTGTAGTGTTTCAAGTAATTATAAAGTATTGGAAAAATTTTGCGAGAATTTATTTTTATTTATTTTTATTTTAAAGAATTTATTGGGAAAATTCAGATTTTAACAGGTTCAATAATACTATTTACAAAATGTCTAGGTACTATTAGTCACAATTAGAAGTTGTAATTAGCGCACGCGAAATTTTGTATCCATATTTCGTTTTATTCCACCACATCTACAGTGTCTCACGAAATTTATAACGGTTATAAATATTTATAACGGTAATTTGTAATGGTTATAAATATTTTTGGATATCAACTCTAACTTCAGATTTGCAAAGTTCAATGTTTCTGTACCTTCTAAATGTTTGAACGAATTAACGCGAATTAAGTTAGCGATTGCATTTTAATCAAATGAAGAACGTAACTGGGGAAAGTGTATTTGACGAGTTTCGCGAGTCACTGTAGCCGTTGGTGAACGTCGTTTACCATGAAGCGACACCGCAGAAACGACGCTGGCTGAAAGTGGCGACGACGCGATTCGCGTCATTTCTGGCTAACTTTCGATTTAACCTTGCGTGTGCTACCACGAATGATCGATATACGTAGGAGAGATTATGTAGAATATGCGAGTCGAGTTGGACCTTGAGTACGCATGATAAATGGTTTCTATTCTTGATGCAATTTCTGATGTGTCTACCTAAGAATAGGATCCCTACGCGGAAACGTGCCAGGACTTTCTAGGAAGTAAAAGGGGTTACTGCGAAACATGGAAATTCAATTTGTTTCCATTTATTCGTGCGTTGTTTATCTCGTGACAGGATAAAGCTTGAAAACTATGATAGCAATAATCGAGGGGTCGGTTTGACATCAAAGTTTTCAATCGTTCGATATGCCATATCAAAAATCAAATTAATTTGTTTAAGCTAAAGCCTATTTAAATTTTAGCGTACATTTATTAAATTAATTTATTAAACAGGTGCCATTCCTTTACAACTTTTCTCCATCTATCAGGAAACTTGAAAATTTAGTCCTTCCAGAATCTATTAGGTTTATCTGTTTATAATAGCAATAATCGAAAGGTTGATTTGACATCAAAGTTTTCAATCGTTCGATATGCCATATCAAAAATCAAATTAATTTGTTTAAGCTAAAGCCTATTTAAATTTTAGCATACATTTATTAAATTAATTTATTAAACAGGTGCCATTTCTTTGTACAACCTTTCTTCACCTATCAGGAAACTTGAAAATTCAGTCCTTCCAGAATCTATCAGGTTT
>JAOPTO010000541.1:163228-266107 GCA_033822845.1 Tetrapedia diversipes | reverse complement strand
TTTATTGATAAAGTGATACAAATATTCTCAAATCTATTTCCCTCTGAGTTCTGTAATTTCAAATTCTTTTTTTATGTATACCTATTCCTTAATATATAAATACTTTGTCTAATAAAAGTAAATTCTATGAGTAAATTTCACGAGTAAAAATTTAATTTTTCAATTTATTCATGGTTACACTTTTAACAAATATTACTAATTAAATGTTATTTTGATATTTTTGGGATATTTGTTCGGTAGCACCTAGAACCCCAATTCTGATTTAAAAAAAAAGATTTCAAGAACCTTCCCGGGGATATACCTAATAATTTTCCAAATTTTCACGGCGATTGGATGTATGGTTTTTGAATCTATCGAGTACAGACAGACACACACACATTCATTTTGATATATATAGATAATAGTAATCATTTTTGCAAATTTTGCTCGTGTTTTTTTTTTGTTCGAAACCCGTTAAATTGACGGATCCCGTAAAGCTAGGGTTAAGAACGGGGGTGTGTGGAGTATCGCGAAACAGGAAGCGGTCATTTTCGTTCTCCGGCCAGTCGACGCGATATCGGGGATAAAAGGTTGGATAAAATCTTGATGGCTCCGGTGCATACTTGATTCCGTGTTACTTTTAAACCAGCCGTGAACGTAACAACTGGCAACAAGAATAACTAAATGTCGTATTACGGCCAAGAGCGACCCATTTTCAGCGCGCTCAGCTTACGGCCTCTTTCCCTCTCTCGCCCCGCGTCGCGCTTACTTAATCATTATTTTCAGAATGCACCCGGCTACGAGCAGAGGAACCTGTTTCTTATTTCACCGTAAGGAAGAAACAAGGGAGCCACGTTAACGACACCGGGGAGAGATCGTATCGTCGAAAAAAACGCGGTCGGATAAGCGGCTGGAGGGGTTCTAAAAGCGAATCGAGTTCTCCACCCGCGCGTGAAATTTAGGGCTACGCTTACAGACTTCGCGAACTCACGTGTGTGTGTGTGTGTGTGTGAGGGGGGGCAGAAAAATAAATGAGTTATTTATTTTCCGGCATCTTTTATAGAAATTTATGCGAAGTTGAAGGAAAGATTGAAATCTCGTTTTGTAATTCACGTTATTATTATTTGTTCCTATACGCTCCTATATCTTCCTATGAATCGGGTGATTGTCACTGTATACAGTATCGGTGAGGACCTCGGTCTCGAGCGATCGTCACTTTGGGTAGCGTAGCATTGGTGAGCCGCATGGACGGCTCTAAATATGCATTAGTGAAATATCCGTGAGGGTCTCGAAAGACCCATGGCCAGGCCGCCAAGCTTCAGTAGTCGGAGGGTTAATGTACGTGAATCATAGTGAATATTTCGAATTTGAAAATTTTTGAAGTTAGTATCGTTAAACAACTAACGGTCACCTTTCGAGTGCAAAGGGTTAACATCGATACGTACGGCTACGGTCGCTCTGACCCGGAAAACGCAGCGCTCATGTTTTATTTTCCGAGCCCATTCTTTCCACCTTCAACAACTGGTCTAACCCTTGCACCTCCAGCGTTTCTCCCGAATCAGGTGCAATTTAACCGGAACACACGCCGGGCAATCCGGACCGCAAGCTGAAGCCGCGCTCGCGCTCTGCAACCGGGGATGGTTCGCGTAATCATAGTTGCATAAATATTATGCAAATAACCGAGCAGAGGCTGGAGGTGGGTCGCGACGCTGCGCTTTACAGGCTGCGTCGAGTACGTTTCGCATCAGTCTGACCGCATCGCCGGCAAAGTGTCGTTGCTTATATCCTCTGAGATATGCGCGACTCGCGTGTCTCTCTTATCAGCTGCCGAGATAACTTGCACTTTGCATACGCGGCATAATTCAACGCCAAACCTTCTCACCACTCGACCGAACCCACTCACCCCTCGCGTTGGTTCGCCATTCACCGTTCCACGGCCCGTATCTCGGCGGTCCTAAAACTTTACCCTCCCTCCTTCATCTATCGCTGATTCGAGCGTGTTTACCTTGATACCGCGTACCTTTCAGTTCTGGGAATTATCTTGTTGCCCTTTCTTGCTTCGAGGTCTTTGGTTTCACGGAGAATCTTCAACGCGTTGCGTCGTTACAGCATTGTATGTTGAACAAAGATCGAAAGGATCGTCGTCGATTTTTGGATAAGTGGTTAAACAGAAACGTGGCCAGAAATTATCGTAGACATTTGTTAAGCACTGTATTAACCCTTTTAGTGCCAGGCATCTTACGGAGTACATGCGAAGAATGCCACGGGCCGATTTGATATGCGCGTTTATATGAATAGCTTTATAAGGAACAAATTTCCGAACGTTGGAACTTTTTTTCCCTGTAATCAACAGTGAGGATAGGACTCCGTCGAAAATATTTCGTTACAACAACAGCAAATTTTTCAGTAAGCAGTTTAGGTATAAATTTTCGGTTTCTGCGAATCGGTCGATCTATCGGCCCGCTGGCACTAAAAGGGTTGAGATAAGTTGAACCGGTTAAACGATATTAGTTAAAGTACGTCGATGAAAAAATTCAATGGCCGAAAAGAATTATATTTCAATTTTTGAGAACGTTATTGCAAAGAGGAAACTTCGATCTTTAAATTCACCGTGATTTCAGTTGCAACGAAAATTTTCCTATTCAACAAAAACCATAAGCTCGGTCAAAGTTACATCTTCCTCGTGTTATATGATAAAGTATTATAGTATTTTAATAAAGAGTGTATTCTATTCCGTAATTGTAAACCCCATTTCCAATAAAAACCATAAGCTCGGTCAGAGTTGTACCTTCCTCGTGTTATATAATAAAGAATTAAAGTATTCTAAATAAGATTTTACTTTATTTAGTACTTTTAAGCCCCATTTCCGATAAACGTCGACTTCGTTCCAATAAAAACCATAAGCTCGGTCAGAGTTGTACCTTCCTCGTGTTATATAATAAACAATTAAAGTATTCTAAATAAGATTTTATTTTATTTAGTACTTTTAAGCCCCATTTCCGATAAACGTCGACTTCGTTTCGCTCATAACCGTAACCGCGGACAGGTATCCATCTCGCCTAAATTCTGTTCTGTTTAATCCAAACGAACTTCACCGGTACCTCGCGGGAAAGAATGGATAACACGTTGAGCGCATGCGAACGAATTTGTAAGTCACTGAACCCTTTAGATCTTCTGGCATGGCGCTCACGCTTCTCGCCACTTCGCCTGCTCGCTACACCTATTCCAGGTAGCCCCCTTGCGACCTCTCTTCTTCCCCGACGTCGTTCTTCCTCGTGCCGGCGTTTCTGCGCAGTTCGATCTCCGGCTCGAACGCGCCTCGAGCTCAGAGGAAACGAGTCGGGGAACGGGCAAGGAGAAGGATGCCGGGGGAATGGCCGACGAAGCTCCCGGTGTAATCTGCATGCTCGCAGGCCACGGTATCGGTAAGCCGGAACGCTGGAGCGTCTCTACCCTTTCGCACGGATACCCGCGCCTCGCAGCCTCCCTTTTCGGCCAAGTCTTTTCATCGGCCAGGGCTGTATCTATGGTCGGGAAATTGCCAGACCGAAGGATACCGTGTTTGGGAGCTGTTTCGGGAACCTGTGTCGGGAACAGCGCACAGCAATGCGTTAGGTTCAGGGTGAAACGGTTGCCGTGGCGCGGACGGAAAATTTAATTTAATTTATTAGGTATGCAAATTAATTCGGTCCCTTTTTAGCACGGATTCCATCGTTCTAACTTTTGAATTTTTTCTAACTGAAGTAAACGTTACGATACAGCTGATAAGATTCCCGATAGGTAGTGGGAATTGGGGTTTTATATTTCTAAATGAAATAAACTCTTATTTGTAAAATAATACTTTGACAATTTATTAATACTTTTATATAACACGAGGAAGGGCAATTCTGACCGAACCTAGCGAGCTTTGTCACTAAACTAGCAGAACGCAGTGGTCGAAATTCTTACAACCCTCTCCGGGTCCTTCAGCCCCTTTGTTCTGTTTCTCGATGTTTTCGAACTTTCTAAGATGCTAGATGTAGCTTAGCTTCTTGGAAGAAGCCCTTGAGAAAGTACGTTAAGAGAAAGCTGGTTTATGGTTAATTGTTGCTTCGTAGTATTCCTGTATTCAATTTCTAACAATAAGCATTGATGGGTAACACCCGGTTGCAATGCAAACCCTTCTCTAGTTTTATCAAACATTTTTCAAAAGTTTGTTGAACTTTCTTGCCTGTACTGGACGTGGCTTGATCAAATAGATTGCAATCTACGTTTCGAAATTTTTGAAACCACTTTTTGCACGTTTTAGCGTCATTACCTAAAGCGGAACAAATCATTTCTTTAGGTTCTTGAAGCTTTTTTCTTCGGTTAAAAAGGAAAAAGAATGCATGTCGAACGCTATATTATTTACTACTGACCGAACCTAACTGTTAAGTTGATCAATATGTCTCACGTGTCATCAAAAGACTTTTCAAGTCCCTGAATACCGTGTCTCACTTTCACTTTTGTAGCAATATCACGGTGTTGTTATTTACATGCGATTGTATGAGTCGGTTAAAATGATTTTTGCACAGATGAATAAATTAGGAAGCCATACGTACGAACAGGGGGCAAACGGAGGATCGATTAATGTTTTAGATCTGCTCGGTGTATTCAAGCTGAACAGTTCCGAGTAGGAGACTGGAAAGTTCGCAGCTTTGGAATTTTGTTCCCGAATTTTGTTGCTCACCGGAAACTTCCTCTTAGCTTTGAAATAATAAATACAGATTCAATTAGACATATCCGATTCCGCGGGGCTAACAGACTGCTCTTAAAAAATGCAGCGTTGAATTTTTATGAGTAGAATGAGGTTACGAGATAGAATGAACGTTGTCGAAAATTCGGTTGAAATTTTCCTGATATTTAAATAAATATATCACGAATGGATTAGAATATTGTAAGATTTAATCGATAAAGTTCATTATTCATAGGTGCTTATATAATTTTGTTGCTCACCGGAAACTTCCTCCTGGTTTTGAAATAATAAATACAGATTCAATTAGATCTACTAGATTTTGTAGGGCTGATAGACTGCTCTTAAAAAATGCAGCGTTGAATTTTTATGAGTAGAATGGGGTTACGAGATAGAATGAACGTTGCCGAGAATTCGGTTGAAATTTTCGTGATATTTAAATAAATATGTCAGGAATGGATTAGAATGTTGCAAGATTTAGTCGATACAGTTCATTATTCATAGGTGCTTGTATAATTTTATTGCTCTCCGGAAACTTCCTCCTAGCTTTGAAATAATAAATACAGATTCAATTAGAGCTATTCGATTTTGCAGGGCTGATAGACTGCTGTTAAAAAATGCAGTGTTGAATTTTTATGAGTAAAATGAGGTTACGAGGTAGAATGAACGTTGTCGAAAATTCGGTTGAAATTTTCATGATATTTAAATAAATATGTCAGGAATGGATTAGAATATTGTAAGATTTAATCGATAAAGTTCGCAATTCATAGGTGCTTATGTTCTCGAGGGTTCAACCATTCGTTGAACTTTACCTTCAGGAGAGTCTTTACATGCTGAACGTGTAGCCTATCTCAAAATTAGGAAATGCGAGGAAGATACGGGGAGAGTGATTTAGATACCCGCGGGGACAAGTTTCGCAGGAGAATTTATGATATCAGATGGGAGATGAGGCGGCACGAAATGAGCTCAATTTTTTCACGTAGCCAAGGCTCCTGGAGTTAATTACTGTCCCAATAATCATCTGGAAAGTAATCGACCCCATGCATTTTGAAAGTTTACAACTAAATGTTATTAATCATTCGCATGTAATCTTTGGGAAATTAGGGAAACGAATGGGGAAAATATTTTCGAAGGTATCGGAATTTTAAGCAACTTTTCGTGAAAAATTAAATTTGAAATACAGATTAGAATTTTTTCGAGTTTTATCTAGCTTTTTCTCAGCAGTATCTTTTGCATTTGATTTACAGTTACATCTATTTAATCAATTTCACCAAATATTACGTGGTCTGGTATTTATTATATTCTATAAGACTATAAAATAAAATAAGAGCTAGGAAATTATTAGGATAAGTAAATATAAAAAATTTCATCCAAAGTAAGCTAATAATAATATACTAATAAGGAGCTAAAAATGTTAAGATAAAAGAATTTTCAAATGATAGAACAATCACCTTCTCATACACCAAACTTCATTTATTTAAATGAACGTTAAGAAGGTTAACAGTTTGTTTAAATATTTGTGTGTTCTGTATCTCTTACACCGTTAAGTTTCTTAACTTTTTGAAACAAAGAAGCTATTACACGACATTCAACTTGGATAATAGAATATCTTAGAACAGTGTTCAAATAAAGAAAGTTCTATTCTGTGTATGCCTACACGATATTCACAAATTTTTAAATTATGCATTCGCCACATTCTGCGAATTCGCCGTAACAATTTCTGTCATGAATTAATATAATAGTTCGCGTAACCTTTGTGTACGTATCGGCAAATGTAAACGATAGCTCGACGTAGTTTGTTCAAAGTTTCTGCGAGCGTGGTGAAAAGTTGCTTCCGCAATAGATCTCAATACCACGCGATAGAAGCTATTGCAGTTCGGAAGGGTGGCGCATCACGAAGACCGATTTGTGAGTGATAAAAAACGGGCAAATTAATCTTGCCACGTCCGAACAAACTTCCGTTTCGCGGGTCCGTTCTCGTTCGCGTAATTAATGTTTCGTAACCCTCCTCCCTGTGCCCGCCGCGGAACTTCCGGGAAACGTTTCGAGTTCCCTTTGAGAAGCGTTTTGCGTATTCAACGCAGTATGAATTTCGATGCAAATTGAACGTCGAGGAACGATTTAACTGTGCGTGTTACGGTTAATGCTAAACCTTGAAACGGGAAAGCGTATCCGAGATACGTACGCGTGTACTTATGTACGTGAAACGGGATAAACGTGGCCGTCTTCGTTTCGAGAGCAAAAGGAAAAAGGAAAGAGGAAGAATTAACACTTAGCCGACCGAATGGTGAGATCTACGATTTTTTCCTCGACAAACCGTTGCCATTGATTCTATCCGCTTTTGTTATTTGTTGATCTTGAACTGGTACCGTTCACGGTTCATCAAACGCGTTTTCTGCTTTATTAAAGTACAATTTTTAATAAATTCAACACTAGTTCAAGACGAATTTAATGGAGCAGGGTTAAAAGTTTGATTGAAATAAGTGATTCTGAAATAACTTTATAAATCGCCTCTTTATTTTACTAATCGATCCTATTCACTGTACTGGCAATTTACCACTGAAGACCGTTGTTTTATATGCTAATATATAATATAGTGATCCATGGCGTCGTAAATCATATTGTCGAATCTTAATTTATCGACACAACTAATGACAAAAGTGAATAGGATCAATGAAAGCGCTTTGTCGAGGAAAAAATGGGAGATCTCCCCATTCGGTGAGATACCAAGTGTCAACACTTAGCCAACCAAATTGAAAGAGATCTATCATTCTTTCCTCTGCCATTGATTCGATTTATTTTTGTTATTAGTTAGTCTTCAACTAACATGAGTTGTTCACAGCTCATCAAATGCATTTACTGCTCTTCCAAAGTACAATTTTTAATAAATTCAACACCAGTTCAAGACTAAGCAATAACAAAAATAAATAGAATCGATGTTAAATGAAAGAATAGGAGGTCTCCCTATTCGGTGAGATACCAAGTGTTAACACTTAGCCAACCAAATTGAAAGAGATCTATCATTCTTTTCTCTGCTATTGATTCCATTTATTTTTGTTATTAGTTAGTCTTCAACTAACATGAGTAGTTCACAGCTCATCAAATGCATTTTCTGCTCTTCCAAAGTACAATTTTTAATAAATTCAACACCAGTTCAAGACTAAGCAATAACAAAAATAAATAGAATCAATGTTAAAGGAAAGAATGGGAGATCTTTCCATTCGGTTGGCCAACTGTTAAGCAGCCCGCCTGAGAAGACGATTAGAAGAAGAACGATTTGTTTCCGCGCTTCGCTGTCGCTGATTCGTTCGCGAAACTTAAATTGTCTTTGGACGTATAAACTTAAATCACATTTCCTTGGGTAAGGTCGCAATCTGCGAATTCTACAACGACAACACACGACTCGAGGGTCGTGTTCTTTGGATTTGATAACCAGGTAAATATAGAGGTCGAGTTTGAGACAGAATACACCAGTTGGAATAACGCGATCGTAAAGCAACGCAGTTAAAGCTTAATTGGCGAGATTGATGCGTGCCTCGGGACTGAAACGTTATTATTGTGTTGTATTACTGTCTCGCTAATGACGTTTCGGTTTGCTCGTGTTAAGCGTTCGTCTTACGATTCGAGGTTCGATAGATCGTTTAAGAAGCGATTACGTCCAACTTGGACATTTTCTGGAGCAATGAAACTAGTTTACGGCGTTCGATAATTAACTCCGTACACCTAAGGAGCCATAAACGTTTTGTCTATTAATTTCGATACGCTTAATCACTCAGTTTTTCTGCACGCTGTGTTTAGAAGCGGACTACACGCGTGTCGACGCCCCGTGGTCAGTCGTAAAGTCGGATAACGAACGATTAGGAGGGAATGATTTATCTGTAACGTTTATGTTTCATTATATCAACGGGAATTGATAAATTTCACAGTCATTGAATATTTGAACAAACTGTTACATTTTCTACACAAGCACAACGTCTACGCGTTCTATGAAAATTTCTTAACCCTTTGAGTGTTGAATACTGTCGGCCTGAGTGCTCTGTGTCGACAGTTGTCTTAGTTGTACACTGACAACCGCGTTGTAGTAAATGGAAGATCAACAAACGCGTTTATTCGTCTATGGTCTCTACCAGTAACTGTCGTGAGACGCATATATGCGTCCATAGCATCTCTAAAGGTTAACACATAGTACACGCAGTCATATTTACTTAATGCGCTGAAAACATATTTTATTACAAATATAATTCTGTAAACTATATTTCTACCTAAAAAAATGGAGCATTATACAAGATGCAGTATAGAGCAAAACACATAAGTTTATTTAATTGTTGTATATACAATAATTAATAATTACATTTAATGGTGCATTTAGTCAAAATATCGAATGGTGTGAACGACAAGTCAGGTTAAAATGGCTTGGCACGTGTTAATTAATGTATGACCAAGGAAAAAGTCATAAGGCGAAGAAAACAAAAATTGACAAGCGCATATATGTGTCCATAGTCTCTACGAGCAGCTTTCATCGGACGCATATATGCGCCCATAGCACTCGAAGGGTTAATCAACAACAGGGAATTTTGAAGTATTCTTTCGCCTCGAGAATCTTCCGCGAGTCGATTTTAGAATTGTTCGAACCGTCGTTTTTACGTAAGCGCTCAAGTTCTTCGCGATTAACGAGAAAGCCACCCTTCGGACGGTTTCTGCCGAAGAAACTTCCGTAACAGCGACAGATGCGACTGTAACTCCGGCTATCGAGTAGCAAGTGTATTTACGGTGCTTTAATGTAAATCGAACGGAACCGGAATCGGGCTAGTAAGTCGAGCAGCAACTTCCTATTTGCAATATATCGCGGTGAACATACCGGCGCAACTAATTTCCATTTCTCGAGATACACGCGTTACGTAGTGTCTCTTCGATAAAATTTCATTCGTCTTGAAACTGAATCTTGGACGCCTTCCAACGTTGCATCTAATCATGTTACTCCACTTTTAAAAGCTTCTCCTACTGCCTACGAATAATTTGTCGTTCGCAGTTCCGTGCTGCGTTCGTTCAAAACTCTTTCACTGCTATGGGCGTATATATGCGTCTAACGAAAGTTACTCGCGTGAACTGTGGACGTATATGTGCGTCTCTGGTGAAAGTTACACGCGTGAATTATGGACACGTATATGTGTTTGTCGATTTTTCCAATATCTCATTTAGAGCAACACAATCGCTAATAGAGCGCCGTCTATAAGGATCACTTCGATCAGGAGTATTTAGCAGTCAAAGGGTTAAAGAGTATCACTCAACTCGGACTCAAACAGATAACATTCACTGTCCAATACCAGGGAAATTCCCCCTATTTATAATTTTGTTAACCCTTTAACTGCTATGGGTGCATATATGCGTCTCTGATGAAAGTTACTCGCGTGGATTATGAACGTGTATATGCGTTCGTCAATTTTTCCTCGTTCCCATTTGGAGCAACACAATCGCTAATAGAGCGCTGTCCTTGTGGGCTACTTCGATCGGGAGTGTTCAGTAGTCAACGGGTTAAAGAGTATCATCCAACCCGGACTCAAACAGATAACACTCACCTCCCAATACCAGGGAAATTCCCTATATTTATAATTTTGTTAACCCTTTGACTGCTATGGGCGTGTATATGTATCTAACGAAAATTACTCGCATGGATTATGGACGCGTATATGCGTTTGTCAATTTTTTCTCGCTCCCATTTAGAGTAACAATTGTTAATAGTGCGCCGTCCATGTGGACCACTTCGATCGGGAGTATTTAGCAGTCAAAGGGTTAGGTTCGGCAAAGAAACTTCGCTCTTGCGAAAACAGGCAGCAGGGTTAAACGGTATAATACGGAGCGTGTAACCGTTCGTGTGCGAGGCATTTAAAGGGGAGGGGAAAAAAGGGGGCCGGGAACGGGGTAAAAATATGTTGGAACGAGAACTCTCAAGGAAGAGGATCATTTCGCAAAAAGAAAGAGGCGCAATTTGTCTCGTCCACCATTTATTTCCTTCGCTTCCATTAACTCCTCAAGAAGCAAATGCTCTCAATGCGTTACGAGCGCAGGGGAGAAAATGATACTTTAATGATTTCCTTTGCTCTTTAACGTCGAGGAGCGAGGGGGTCGTCGTGATAAAACCGAATGCCAGTCGTTCCTGAGAAAATTCAAACGGAACCCAGCCGGTCGTTTCCTGAGAAAATTCAGACCGGCGGCCAGGCCACGCGGATGAACCAGCGCGGATGGTCTCCCCGCTATGCTCGCCGCACGACGGCAGAGAAAAAGAGAGCGCTAAAGGGAACGACGGAGGAACGCGAGCGTATACGGCCGGCTCTGGAAATGAATATATCCAGAGGTCCGTCGGAATGCACGGTCCACTACCACCGACGCGTACGACATTCCAGCAGACACGGTTTCATGAATGGGAGAGAGCCCCCGTAAAAAGCGGCAGTCGGTGGGTCAACTCGTACCAGTTGACTCCGATAATTGCGAGGCCCGAGCGGAGATCAGAGGGCAGAACGAGTCGACATTAGCCTGTTAGCCTATTAGTCCGAGTGAGTTCGCCCACTGGGCTCTCTAACGCCCGGCGCACCCGCGCTCGGCTTTCTCGCTCGTCTCAATTCAGCTCGGCTCGCGTAGCAACCCATCCGACGCGACGGGACGCGACGTCGGGCGACTCGACGCTGGGATTGTAATACGACGCGTCGCGCTACACTATTCCGCTTGGCGTTTCCCATTCACCGCCACCGCCGCCGTCGATCTATGGGGTTACCTACCCCCGTGTAATCGCGTTGTTAACACTTTCCCGGTTACCGACCAAAGCCGTCCGTCTTGTTTCATCGATATCTATTCAACGAGCGGGCGTGGGCGAAGCGGCGCCTTTCTTTCTCTCGTTCCTCGGGCTTTCCGTTCCTAGCTGGATCCCTCTGCCTAGGCTACGGTTCACGACTACCATTTCACGGCTACTATTTCACTTTTCCCCTTCGGCCCCTCATTTTCTCTGGTATTCCACACGGTCGCTCTCGCGGATACGCGGCGGCGGCGGCGGCACACACGAGGCGGCTGCGGAACGTAAGAGTAATGGGCCGGGGCATTAGAGGAGAGTCTGTCCGAGGAGAAAGGAGAGTGCAAGAATGCGCAGCACGCTCGAGCGTATCCCGCAAACGCACTCTCCGCTATAGAGCAGTCTGCTCTCTCTCTGTCTCCTCTCCCCTTTGCGTTCTCTTCGCTATACAGCTACTCCCTCTCGTTCTTCCGCCCCTTTTGCCTCTCTCGATCTCGCTCTTTCTCCCCGTTCTTTGCTCGCTGCATCTCTATCTCCGATCGCGAGCGCGCGTAATCGCACGGCATCCTCTCTGATACGCATTTACTTGGCGCACGGTGCTCTTGGAGACACGTGTGTGTGTATGTACGTACGTGTGTATGTGTGCGCAACGAGGGAACGAGCCAGAGTGCAAGAGGGCCACCGTAAAAGGAAGGGGTAATAGGGTGAAACACCGTGGTACATATGCTCACCCGCATCTGCCGTTGGTACTTTGATTCCGTGCTAACGAAACTCTTGAACAAAGATAAATACACGCGCACACGGGAGGGCAGGCTAATGGATAAGAGGACACGGAACGGAAACAGAGAAAGACGGAAGAAGCAGACAACAAGACGGATTCTGTTCACGCAACTTCCCGTGTATCCTTGATGACGGAGGTCGAGTAGGTGCATCTGATATATGTATATCGCGCGAATCATACGCCGGCTCGGATTAATTAGCTTTATTCTAGATTAATTAATTTCACTGTTACGCGCCCGTGTTGGAGATTCGTGTGCTCGCTCGTTCGGCTAATTAGCGACAGTCTTATCGTTCTGGACAATTCTACTAGTTGGATGTACGCTAACTAGATTGATCGGTAACGGAACCAGACTCGTATCCGTTGATCATTATCGATGCGCCATGGTTCAGATCTATCGCGTGTCTATTGTTATCGAGGGCGTTGAAGCGCGATCCTGGCAACCCACGCATCTCTCAGAAATGCTAAGTGTCCGTAAACCGATCGTTGGGCCTTGACTTCTGGCTAAAAATAATATCGTCAAGTGTCCGTGCTACGAATCCAATGATCGTAGATTTTCACGGGGTGCTAGTCACGCGCCAGGCACGTTAAGGCCCGATGCAGACGAGCGACTTTTTGTTGCACGATCGTACTTTTGCTTTCGGTGCTTTCGCTTGGAGGAACGAGAAAAGACACACGATCGGGCGTCAAGAAATCGCTTCAAGGCTAAATTTCATTGCTCGAAGCAAAATCCACGGTTTTTGAACAAATTTACTCTAGCAATATCGATAGAAGTACGTATTGTGCGTCTGTGTCTATGAGAAGATGGCTAAGGGGAAGATAGATAGGCAAAGGGGTTACATACATTGTCATATTTAGATCTTCAAATTCTTTTATAGGGAGTCCAATTCGTTTAAAGATAATACGTCCAAACATTTTACTTGGTTTAATTTTCTTTTCAATGGTTAGTTCTTTGATTAAGTTTTGCTTATTTCTGCAATAACTTGTATTAACCCCTTTCGCGTTGTCTCTGCAGAGATAGATGCGGTTATAAGGTTCCACGGATCATCACAGTTATAGGAATGATGATCTATATTATCGTTTTGTCGAATAACGAAATGCACGTGTGCCCTATTTCTATAATTCCATCAAAACATAGAAAATACAGGACTATTAAAGCTGTACTCTATGGAATCTGCATTCTCTTTAATGCTAGATTTACGGACATTTCTCGTGCATCTATTTCTAATATACATGCACTAAGAAATAGGTATACATCATACAGAATTTGAAACACCAAAGCTGACAGTGAAATAGATCAGGGTATATTCGTATCAGTCCGTCGATAAAAGTCAACAAAAATTGCAATTGGAATAATAGCAATTGTTTTTGCAAATTTTACTCATCATGAAGTCCGAAACTCGTCAAATTGACGAGTCTCGTAAACCTAGTGTTGACCGCCAACTCGCAAGCATCGCCCGAGTACGTGGCGCGGGTCAGGGCACGTTGAGCTAAGCACGATATGTCGCACGGAATGGGGTAAGGATCGAGAAATCGGTTGTCAGCGAGACTCTAACAACGTTATCGACCCACGGCCGCCCGCGTTTCGTCGTAGGGGTGAAACGGGTTGCCGCCTCTGTGTGTCCCCTCGTGGCAGCACCCCAACTCGACCTATCGAGATTATTAAACGGGGCTTTGGCAAGATCGGCCCAGTCGAACCGCCAATTTCGGCCGGGACCACTTTCATCCCCCGGCGTCCGCGTGTTCCCTCTCGCGCTCGCTCGCGCGCGATCCGCCTTTGCCTCCTTTACCCATGAGTGGCTTCTATCGGACTTTGTTGGACGGCCGATGTCTGAATGCCTCGTGGGTATACCTGTGCTCGCGCATGCATGAGTGTGCTTCTCTCGAGCATGCTCGTGCTCGCCAAAACCCTCCCCTTCACCCCTTCACAGTTATCGAGTACCCGGTACGCGGGTACATAAACAAACGATTTGACATTCGCATCGTCTGCCGTGTTTTCTTTGCTGCGTTACACGCGGCTACGCATGTGTTAGTGTAGAATCGTTCAAGACATTTGTGAGGCGAGCCGGCTCACAGAATCAACGAAGGAACATTTGAATAAAGGCGGCAAAGTTCAGCCAGAGGTGGTAATGAAGAAACGGTTGATATCATAAAAAGAAAAGGAACAGAAATAAAAGTAACGTCGAAGGGGTCAGGCGTATTGTCTTATTCCCGAGTTATATTATAATTTTAATACGTGCGTACGATCCGATGCATACATTTGGTGGTTGTCGGTTCCTACGTCAAGCGGCTTTAACCCTTTCGCTTCGAGCGCCGCTTATATAGGCGGCAGTTAGTTGCCACCATAAATCATGCCTAACGTATTTTCTATTTTGCGAGAGTTTTACCCAGCCCTGGATAATGTTCGTTGACATGTGGCAACCAGGCCTGGGTGAATTTCAAACATGTAACAAAATACTGTTCTTGGGAATGCTTTTCTTATTTTCCTTTTCTTTCTGTACGTTTTTTCTACCAGTAATTTATGGTCTCTTTAAATGAGTTTCCATGAGAATTTTGTCAGACTTCGATCATCCTTCTGTTTGTATTTTGTGACTGGGAAGACACAAACCCTTCGGTTCATACTTTTACTTTCTCTTCCATTTTTTTTTCTACTACGACGTTTCCCTAGTTGCACCTCTTTCTAATGTACCCCTATCCTATTTCTTTTCTACCCTTCTTCAGCACTTGTTCTCTGGCGCCCGAGAACAGTTCCGCAAAATTTTTTGTGAATAACACGCCGTTACGCTGCGGGCGACTCGACAGTACTTTGTATTTTAATAATTTTGTAAGTCTTTTCATATTTAAAATTTTAAATACACTTGTTAGATTAGAGCGGTTGTTATTTAAGACTTTGAAAAACGTATATACAGAAACCACGTTCTGTGCATATTTCTATCGGGCGCTTCCGTTCAATGACGGTACTTCGGCGGATTGGACAGCCGAAGCGAAAGAGTTAAAGGATCGTCCGTGTGCTTGTTAGGACGGGAGACAAAGACGAGGATCGTGTTAATCCCGTGACGAAGTTTGGATTTTGTTCGATCTCGTGGTCGTGTAATTTCATTAGAAGGAAACTTGTAATGTTGTGGAAAAATGGTTCTTTGACGCGAGATTGAAAGGGTAGAATAGGAGTATTATTAAGGGTAGAATAGGAGTATTATTATTCCTTGTGTTTCATATTATTAATGAGATTCTTCCGACGAGAGGAAAACACACTTGGGTTTGAAACGACTTCAAGTACGGTCAACTGGGAAAACATGCTTGGGGATTTTTGTTTGGAGATTTTGACTTGAAATGGTGGGTGTTATGATTGGTTGTTTGTTAGTTTCGTATTGTAAGGGTAATTAATTACATTTAATTTGAATATTCCAGAGCATTTAAAGTTGTGTGCCACTTTGATTACGGTGATATAATTTTCAGCATTGCACTTCCACATTTCACATTATAATTTCTGCTAAGAAATATTCAGTTATCGATAATTTAGTGATCACGCGGGAGAGCAGCCGTGTATTTTATTAAACATGTATTAATTTACTCGTTATTATAGAGATTGCACATTTCGAAATCAATTCCCGCCCATATCGATGAACTTTATCCAGGGATTCTCGTTTCCGTTTATGGTGCTATTATATGAAAGCACGGCTGTTACATTAGTAGTTTATTAATTGCTTGCAATCGTGCTGGATATTAACGTCAAAGGGTAGTGTTTATTACGTCGGGAAATTAAAGTACAAAGGATGACTGTACACATCCTCGATGTTTGTATTAAATCGAGAAATTCGAACTTGAAATTTAAAGTTCACGTTAGTTATCGCACACGAAACCACGATCAATCCTAATTTGTCGGCTGAAGCACCGTTTCTACACATGCTTTTGCATCGCTTGATCGATTGATTCTCTCTTATCCTAATCTTTTAACCATATCTTTTATTTATGTTATTCAATTTCTCGCAAATCAGAAAATTAACACTTTATCAAGAAAATTAACACGCACTCCCAATCAGCTTATTTTGGCGCGGATGCATTGCTAATGAATTGATCACAATGATTTTCTTCGAGTAATTAATAGTTTAATATCTCTTTACGGTATACATATGATATCGCTCGAAACAGGCATCTTCGTGTAAGGAAACATTACAAAATTTACAGACTAATCGTAAGCATGTAAAAGCCGATTAACCCCTTGACTACTGTGGGCGCCTGTAAGCGCTTAGAAATTTTGCGTTTGTGATACTGAGAGCGCCTATAGGCGCTCGACACAGTTTGACTTTTTGACACTGAGAGCGCCTATAGGCGCTTCACACAGTTTGGCTTTCTGACACCAAAAATTCGCCGTTCTCGGCGCACATCGTAACTCAATCCCTGCCGTATGGTACGACCAGTATATATCAAAGTCTGCCGTAGTCAAGGGGTTAATAGGCTTCCGATCGATAAAGTGTTAACAAACTCCACGAACAAGGTGACGATATTCGCGTTCCGTTGTCAAGGAATCAACATGGTTACTCGATCGAAGAAACTCGCGTAATTCAGCATCGAACAAGAGATTCGTTACGAACATTCGTTACGGTTGAGATCGAAACTAAATTGAACAGGGTGCCCCGAACGCGAACCACCAACTTCCCGTCGCGAATCTATTATCATGTTCGACGAACGGTAAACACGGTTTAAACCGTACGTGTGTACACCTGGGAGGAGAAGTCAATGGAACACCGCCGTCACGACGATCTACGAAATTTGCATTACTTAACCGGTCGTCTAGGGTCACGCTCGGAGCGGACGGTCCCGTGTGCACGCAGATGGTGGATCGCGATACGGCGGGGAATCAAATGGCTCCCATTAGACCGCGTTCCTCTTTCTCACCGAGGAGTTCGGTTCTTCTTCCCGGAGTTCATCCCGGATAGTTTCTATGGGAAACGGGGGTAAGAAAGCCGAAGGGAGAGTCCTCGGGGCAACATCCTTGGCCTCTGCGCGCGGCTATTCGTCTCGGTCGACGCTGCTAAACGAACCCTGCCCGGGGAACGAGTCGAGCCACGGGCTGGAGTTACGCCATTGTCGTCGTGGAGCTGCAGTTCCTTTTTTTTCCGCGGACAAGATCGAGAGGGGCCATCTTGGTCGCGCTGGGAAGGCTAAATTGGTTCCATTTCGTGGCGACTTCTCTCCGCGCGCAACCTCGCGACCGTCATCGCGAGAGCAAAGTTTTCGAAGGCGTTCCCTTGGAACGTCGTCGCATTCGTCACTGCGTGCTATGTGGAAAAATAACGGCGGGTGCTTATGGGCGAGATGGACGAGCCGTGACGGCCATTGCCGGTCACCAATTAAGGCCAGGGATCCTGACCTCTGACCCGATGGTGGCGGAGTTCATCCTTCCAAGCGAAGTCGAAAGACTGGTGATCGTCACTACGCGAAGGGGATGGTTTATTAACACTATTCCTACCACAACCGGTCAAATGACCGTTTTTAAATTTTCGATTAGAATTTCATAGATGCAACCTAATTGAATCGCCTTTAAACTTTAGACTTTTCCTCAAATATACGTGTAATACAGTTTTCAATATTCGCTTCTTTCTTTGTTGTTTATTTTTTGAGAACAGTTTGTAGTCTGTCTTACGTGGGAATGTCGCAGTAGGAATAGGTATACGTGAAGTGTCGGTAGGAATAGTGTTAACACTTTATCGATCGGAAGCCTATTAATCGGCTTTTACATGCTTACTATTAGTCTGTAAATTTTGTAACGTTTACTTACACGAAGATGACTGTTCCGAGCGATATCGTATGTATATCGTAAAGAGATATTAAACTATTAATTACTCGAAGAAAATCATTGTGATCAATTCATTAGCGATGCATCCGTGCCAAAGTAGAGTGCGTGTGCAATAAGTTACACAGTCGATAAAGTGTTAACACTAGAACTACAAAACCAATCAAAATGACCAATTGGTGATTACTTATAGTAACCTTATAAATCCATCGTGGTAAAGCTTCCAAAATTTACTAATATAATATAATTGTATAACTTGGGTAACGCATAGGGAAAGACTCGAGAGGAAACTTTTCCCTATGGATAAGAAACACTGAGGCTAATTTTCTATTACACGATATCGAATGTAGTTCAGTCTTTAAGCAGCTAATGCTTAAAAAATAGCAGTCGTGTTCGGTGGAAAAAAATGGTGGGATGTACTTTAAGAATTCGGAGGATAAGGAATTAACAGATGAAGCGACTTATACATATTATGTATATCACCGTTACAAATATATCTTTCTTCAAAGTTAAGCTCTGGTTTGTTTTGAGAATCAAGGAGTTTATTATACTTGCCGATACTCGCATAAATCCATCTTTCATAAACATCGTTGTTATCTTCGTTTCAAAATTAAGTTTGTTACATCGCTTTGCAAAATCAAAGAAGAACAACAAGATCGAACCCCGTAGAAAACGATCGATTCGCGTAATTTTGGCTGTCAGCTGCGAATTTTGTTTCTCGCTTCGTAACAACGCTCGAAGCTGCTTTTGTAGGTTGCTTTCGCTAGGCGCCTAAGCCTAAATGTTCTCCAAGTACCCTTGCGTGATGTATTCACGCGACACCTAACCGCTTTATCAGGCGGGAAGACTGCATTTGGCAGCGGGCCATCAATATTACACGCGTCGCGGAGAATTCGACGTAACGACAAGCTCGCGAACTTTCCAAGTAATTAGGATTTTCAAGTTTCGCCCGAGCACGCGCCCCTCTTCTTCGGCATCGTGGGACGAAACTCATGACGAGTAGACGTTGGACGGTTTCATCAACGGATCGGACTCCTCGTTGAATAAGGAAAATGTTGCGTCCTAAATTAGGGTAGAGATGTGCATAGTAACGATCCTGTACCTGCCTCGGTAGAAGGGAAGTGCTTACCAGCCCTCCCTTCCTACAATGCCTGTAAGCAATTGTGATTGGTTCGGGATTGCCGTCACTTTTGATTTAACCCTTTGACTGCTAAAGGCGTATATATACGCCCTCTGTATTTTGTTACTATAACACATTTATTACTATTTTACCGATTAATTCAACATAGAATTTATTGTCCTATGCAACCTAGCAATTAAATATGCTATTATTATTTGCCATTATTATTTTTTAAACCCTAAGAATGGTATCAAATTTCCGGGTACTGTTTTGGTCACTAGTCAGTGGACAAGTCACAGCGACTGACAAGCGAAAAACTCGCCGTCCATATTGATGGATTCGTCCAAGAGCACTCCGCAGTCAAATGGTTAAATATCGGGCCATGTAAAGCATCGTAACACAAATCAAACACAACTCATCAAGAGAACAACTTGGAATACAACTACACTTACACTTACACTTGGAAAAGAGCTACCGAAGTGTACAGATTGTTCGTAAAAAGAAAGTTGCGTTTACTTTTGAAAATAGTTATTGCCCGTAACATTGAATATGTCGGAAAGAGAAGAAGATAGTGACACGTCAAGTGAAATATTTTTATCTTCCAAACGTCGCAGAGTAGTACGGTTGTCATCATCAGAAGATGATAATTCATTATACGCCAGCCAAACGAAAATTCTAGTGCCGGTCCTCAGGGACCGGCGCCGGGCTCAACGTGTTAATCAACCTCATCAAGAGAAAAACTTATCGCCATACAAGGCGATCACAAAAGAAAATCGAGAAGTATTTCGGGAGCAATACGCCGTTCTCATAGCTAAATCGACGTACAAAACGGAAAAGGAATTATGAGGCTCGTTAAAGTTTAACACGCTAGAAATTACGGGATTACGCGAGCGCGTTATGGCGAGAGAGAAGGTTACGGTTACGATGGAACGCGCGAAGGTTACGCGGAAGGTATCGATTGTTCAATGTTAATTAACGGGTTGTTGTGTAACTGATACGTGCACGCACTTTAGCGAAAACAATGCGAGCCGCTATTTATACGTGGCAAGTTTAATTGGCTACGGGAATATCAAATTTTAATTGTGGCGGGTAAATTGTCTGACGGCACCCGAGAGTTATGAAATAGGTGTGAACAAGCGATAGGAAGCGTTTCTAAAGGTGATGAACAACGATAAGTGTGAATGAAATGGGGATCATTTTTATCGACCGATTTACGAGCTTGATTAATCCTAGATTCGTATACATTCGTGTCACAGACGACGCAAAATACGTAAGCAGTTGTAACTTTTATAGTGAAGGAGGTAGAAACATAAACTTCGATCGTTCAGAATAACTGTTGTGTTCATTTTCATTTCAGAAAATTAATGATTAATAAACAACTTTTCAGATTTAAACTGTGTTTTATTGCTGCTTGCATTCTATAAAACAAAAATCATCAATAGAATATGTTCGTCTGGGAGACAAATGCTTATGAATAGTGTATCTCCCACGCATGTTTATGAATCTAGGGTTAACACTGGAATCGTCGAAGCGATTACACCACGGTAATTCATCATTTCTCGCTGGAAATTTATAAATCCGCTCATAGTGTATTTTTCAAAACTTTCTACGTTTTCCCGCAAATAAGTACAGTTGTGCACGAAAGTTTAAGACGACAGGACAATGTAAAACATAATTTTATGGTTCGCGAATATTATTTATCTATTCATTTTTATTGTCATTATGGTAAAACACTACATTAGCATAGAATATAAATTTTATTTTTACCGTTGTTTCTTATTAATTAATTAATTTATTTATTTTCTTTAACCCTTTGGTATTAAACTTTTGTCCGCTACTGTATATTTGCCTTGTATTACAAATTTCTTTGTCAGTAGCTGCAGTGTTGAGATTATGTTAGCGAAACATTTATCCACGAACTAATTCCAGTTTAAAATAATTTCCGTTCTCGTACAAATTTCGATACGCTGTTCATCGATGAATTCCAGTTCGACCTTATCCACCGGTGCCACGTTTTCAGTATTTTTATTTCAATTCGAGAAAGAGTATCGCGCAACAGCGACCGACAAAGGTTAACGTCAGAGAAGTCGCGAGAGTCGCGAAAAAATACGCGCGGGGACAGTATCGCGGGTTAATCGCGAGAAATTCCGAATTAACAGCGGGTGTTTATCATCCCCGATATCACCAGCAATAAATTGTCCATCGCGACCGGTTAAATTCGCGGCGAAAAAATGTCCTGGTCGGGTGGAAACGGGGTGAAAAAAAAAAAAGAAAAAAACCGAGCATACCCGGCGTACGTACACGCACGCGTGCATACACAGCCGTCACGTAGTCTCCTCGATCCCTGGAATCACATTTATCAAGTATAATCGTATCTGTAGCGAGTGCGGGTAAAACCAGCCAGTCCCCGGGGCTTCGTTAACTCTGCGGGTAATAGCAAAATCGGCTCCCGACTGCTGACTGCGTAAGGGAGTTTCGAATGGATCCCGAATTGCGCGCGATCGGCTCTATCCTGCAGGATTTTCCGTTCTGTCCTGCACCGTCTCCTTCCCTTATGAACAATTTCGCGAATGTCGGGCACGTTGACGTTTAATTCACGACGAATTCGCACGTCTCGCGGTTCGTGACGGTGGAACGAACTGCGAGTCTGTCTACGCGTGTATCTCTGTGTCTTTGTATGTCTCTATTCGCGTATACCTGTATCCATGCACGGGCCTGTGTCTGTGTGTGTGTGTGTAGCTTTGTGTCTTCGTATGTCTGTGTACGTGTAAGGGTGTACACGCTCGAGCGAGAGAGCCGGCAGCCCGGACTCTAGCAGCTTTTGCACGTATAAAGCCGTTTAAATTTATAGGCATTACCGCGTTCGGCTCTCTTTCTCTTTCCCTCCCTCTTTCCGCTCACATATAACTGTGTATGGCGACGGGGTTAAGGCGTTACAATGGAAGCTGCTATTAAACCCTGGTCACGGTTCCGACCAAAATGTCGGCCGGCTGATGTTAAACGCGGACCGAATAAAAATTTTCCGACCCGAGCGCGACCGTCTTTTCTGTCCTTCCTTCCCAGATCGACCCTCTTTCACCTTTGACTTCCCTTCTTCTTTTTTTTTTTACTCGTGTTTCCTTCGTTCCTCTATTTTTTCCCCTCGTTCTCCATCCCTCACTCTCTACCTCTCTCTTTCTTTCTCTTTCTTTCTTTTCATCCAACCCTTTCGCCTCTCCGCGACGGCGCGACACGACTCGACGCGACGTTTCGACGTACCGTATCACGTCGCCGGGGAAAGAAGCTGTTACCCCTTTCCGGTTAATTGAAGTCCGACCCCGGAAATATTTCTCGTATCGATGTACTTTCTCAGAGCTCGCTCTCCCCCCGGAGTACGGACGTGCAGAGGGTTAACGTGTACGTAAGTCGGACGAGAAAAGAACGCGAGGGTGTGTACAGTGGCTCCAGAAAGTATTCGTACATTGTATTACAAATAAATTTGTTTCACCTTCGATATTCTAATTTCAACGATAATGTATTTAATAAAACTTTGCAAGCAAGCTTAAGTTAAGTTTTTAAAGCTATTGTTTAAGTTTTATTTGTAAGATTTTGAATTTTCCGTAAGTCTATGAAGCTTTTAGGTTTAAATTTAATTTCTATGTTTCATAGATTTTTCAGCTTCACGTTTTAATTTCTTCAATTTTCTTTTCCTTTGTAAGTGGATCTATCGTTTTGTTACAGTTAAAAATTGAGTAAAACCACAAAAATGTTTACTGTGTAAGAATCAGAAGTCGTACTAAAAATAAATTTTACATCAATGTTTCCCAGCATTTTTATTAAATATTAAGATAAGTTTTAGTGAAATAAAATATACGGTATCCAAGTTAAGAACGAAAATGCGAATGGATCTATCTTTTTGTTACGCACTGTAATACATGTATATGTATGGATTAATCTCCTCTTTTAATTTAAATACCACTTCAAGGAGGCAAAATCAACGTTAAAGTTTTCCTGCTTTCTCTCTTCTTTTAAACGTAACATTCTAATGGCGCCTGATAAAGCACAACCTTTCGGATAAAAAATTCATACTTTTTAACGCCCTATCGCCCTGTCTCAATAAGAGATCCAAGAGAAACTTGTATATTCAAAGCATGAAGAATCGCTAAAACTTCGAGCGTCGTTTTCGTCCCCTCGACGAAAAAATCGCTTCACACAAGACTCGTTATTGTGCTCTGTATACGTACGAAATTTCACAGAAATCAGAATGCTTGGGATTAAGCCGAATATACTTGTAATATAGTGTACGAATACTTTTCGAAGCCACTGTATACACGGGTTCCCCGGGGGATAGGTCGGGCACGAAGGAGGGAGCAGCAGCTGGGAAACTGGCCGCAGTCCTTTTACGACTTTAGACAGCAAATGAAAATTCTTGGAGCAGTTCGCACGACTTGCACGCCGCTTTACGCTGCGCCGCACGTTGTACAGGGCCGGCAATCTCCGGAGAAGAATTTCGCAGTGGTTTGATTGCCAGACGAGACGAGACGGGACACCGAGGCTTCCGCTCTTTAATTTAATGGATATCGATGTCGGCGAGCCGAGTTTTTCTTCCTTTTCCTGCACGTTACATAGTTCACTCGATCGAATTCCCTTCTCATTTGCGTGCGCTCGATCTTGGAACTAGTCGAAAATTAAAAATCCTTTTGCCGGAAGCGAAAGAACTGTCCCGTATACGCTTTAGTCATAAATAAACTGGAAAAAATATACATACGTTCGTCGTTGTTCGTTCAACAGTTTCTCGTGTTATACTTGGTTTCGCCAAAAATAGAATTTATGTCGTAGATTTAACCCTTTTAGTACCGAACGACGATATATCGTTGCGTATGCCATGGCGCCTAATTATTTGCGTCGCGAGAGAACTCTATCTCAAAATAAATTTATAAAACGTTATAAATGTTTCAATTTTTTCTTTTATTCCGTAATGTGCTTCTTGTTGAATTTTGTAAATATCATTCTTACTTCCGTTTTTATGACTTTAGACAGCAAATGAAAATTCTTGGAGCAGTTCGCACGACTTGCACGCTAGCTTTTTCCCAAACCTTAGCAAATTCGTTAAATTTGCTCGGTACTAAAAGGGTTGAGGTTGAAAATAAACAGTTTACACGTATTTACAAAAATAGTGATTTAATTAAGAAATGGAATACACGTGAAAAACCGTTATGAATGCGTTCTGCTCAGGATCTGAAAGGAAACTGGAGAGCCAAAGAAAAAAGGTTAGTCCGTTGCAACCCTCAAAACTGTTTATGTTGGCCCCACCAACGCCATGGGGTTCCAAACGTCGGGGACGCGACACGACAATGCATATATCGTTGTTCTTCAACAATTTACGTAGCGTAAATTATTAAAATCTCTCCTTTTAAGAAAATTTTCCAGCTACGTTATTCTCTTTATTAGACAATTGTCCTCGTTAACCTTCATTTTCTCGAATTTACCAATGCCAAGGCGAAGCGCAAATTATTTTGTTTCGTTCGATCGGTTTTAAGAGATTTGCTCAGATTCCACATTTTAAACTTCAACGGAGACGTTATAATTTTACTCGACACGAATATCGATTGAAAGGTATCCCAGAAACAGCCTGCGAAACTGGCCGGATTACGAAACGCGAGGAGCCACGGGAAAGTGTTCGCAAGGCAGAAAAGGGAAGCCCGTGGAACGAGTTTAATTCAATTCCGGGCACGCATAAAATCGGCGCCGGCCAATTTATGCCAGAGCTTGGTCCGTTAATCCTTTCGTGTAAATAAAGCGATCGTTTTGTTGCTGTTAAGAAACGTTCGATAGGGAACGTTGCTATGGTTATGTTTGGTAAACATGTCCTTTCCTTGCATCGTTCGAGGCTTACGATAATTGGATCGCCGTGGAAGTAAATGCTGGCCATGCAACCCGCGCAAGTCGCTGTGTGCTTTTCGAGTTTCGATAGAACAACAGATGCTTGCGCAGCAGTTAGGCGTTTCGAGTGTATGCGCTTGTCGTCGATTACACGGTAAATCGTTTGTCAATTATTCGCAGCCTGTTTGCACTGTGAATTCTAATTACCGCAGAGTATACCGAACGAGGTCCACGGTAAAAGTTCGATGAACATTGAGAGAATAACGATAAAGGGGAGAGGAGAATTCGCTGTTCTCGATAGTTAATTAGCAGTGAATTATAAATGTATAAATTCATCAATTAGAAGTATGTTGTTTCCGGTTTTTCGTGTATTTAAAACAAGATTCGTATAGATTTGTTTGCAGACGTGTAAAACTACTGTTTGCCTTTTAGCGTAATTTGCTTCTAGCCGAAGTTTTTTTTTCAATGAAAATATAATAAATCTTTGAGTGATCATTAAGCCTTCTTGATTTTAGACTGAAGGGCTGATGTCTCAGTTTTTCTAGGATCAAACTTATTTTTGTTACCCTATGCAAACTACAGCTTTATTCTCAGTCGACTCCGACAAATCAGTTTTTCGAAATCAATTCTTCTGAATGGTAAACGATTCCATAGAAAGGACACGTTTGGATTTGTTTGTACGCATGATTAGCTACCTTTCAAGATACATTCTAGACTATTGTAGGTTCAACTCTTTCTTAAACTCCTCTCTGCTTTCGTTCTATACTGTTTTAACAGTCGTAAAGAATCCAACGAGCCAGAAAAGACTCACAACCATTAAATTTGGGTTATGAACACGTATATGGGTTCTCGCATACCATTAAATTTGCGTTATGAATGCGTATATGGGTACTCACCAACCATTAAATTTCGGCTATGAATACGTATGTGGGTTCTCACACACCATTAAATTTGGGCCACGAACACGTATATGGGTTCTTACACAACCATTCAATTTAGGGTATGAACGCGTATATGGGTTCTCACAAACCATTAAATTTGGACTATGAACACGTATATGGGTTCTCACACACCATTAAATTTGGGCTATGAACGCGTACATCGGTTCTTGCACAATTATTAAATTTAGGCAATGAACACGTATATGGGTTCTTGAACAACCATTCAATCTACAGATATTCAATTTAGGCTATGAACGGGTATATGGGTTCTCGCATAACCATTCAATTTGGATTATGAATATGTATATGGGTGCTCACACAACCACTCAATCTGGGCTATGAACGCTGTACAGTTTTACAAAATAGTGTGTTTTGTCGTAAAAAGTGGGCGGTCCACAGCACACGTTTAACATCGCACAACTCAGCGCTGAAAGGGTTAAAAAATACGCGAGGCTAAAGTTATACAACCTGCTCCATGACGTCCTTTATTTTTCACGCCCCATAGGGTCCAGGTTGGCTGTCCAATTAAGTTTGCACAATCGGACGTGTTGTTTCCAGTAATTAAAAGACGATCCGCTGCGAGCAGGTTAAGTTTACAAAAGACTTTTCTTGTAATAGCTAATTAAGACGGGGTTGGAGCGAGAGAAAAACAGCTGGAGGAAAAAGGGTTGACAGTGAGCTAGATAGACGGAGGAAAGACACGGCTCTCTTTCTGTCTGTATCTTTGAAACCTCCTGGAGTGGTGTGTCGCGCGAAAAGAGAATGAAACGTTGCTTTTCTTCTCGCTGAAGAAGTGCTCGACAAAGGAAAAGGATAAAAGAATGGGGGCAGGGGGCGAGGACGAGAACGGAACGCGCGCCACTGCTCTTTGATAGTTTTATGTACCGAACGAGCACTTTGTGAGCGGTTTCTGTGATTTATTGTCACATTTGTTCCCCGCCTTTCCCCGCCGCCGTCCCTGTGCCGTCCCGATAAAGGGCATTAACGGCGAAACAATTTTATTAGCTGGTCGAGGAAACACGATAAATAGTTTATCCCTGCGACGGTTTTGTCCATTCATCTTTTGAACAATATTCGAAACGATGTTTCCCGATGCGTGAGGTTGCTCGTTTACCTGGTACAACAAAGTTCTGTTGTTTCCAAGGTAATAGGTTTGCTCCTCAATGGGTCTCAATTATCGTAATTGTTCACGGGGAAGCGTTTAGCTTCGGAAAATTGATAGCTTTGACAGTTTCTTAGGAACAAATTAATCTTTGTTATCGATTCGCGTCTGAAAGATGTTGTCTCGGTTCAGATTGAATTCTTTTTTTCGAGTATTTATCTGTTGTTAAAAAATGGAACTAGATGGTATGGATCGATCGAATAAAATTGCAGATGAGATGCTGCAGATGATTTAAGCTGAACCCTTAATGGATCGATTTATTTACATGGCGTATGCAAATTCATTTTCATTCATCGCTCACTTTTTGCTAATTTAAACTTGCTATCTCGCATCGTTCCTGTGCGCATACACTTTATTACAACGCTATGCAAATACATAATATATAATGTATGCTCTTTGTGCGTTCGTTTCGCTCGAGTTACCGGAAGACACTCGAACCTGTCACGAAATCCCAAAGCATCGAACCAAATATTGAACCGGTAACTCCATAACTTCCGGATTCTATCGATAATACGAGTAAGTTTTCGACGTTAAGTCATGTTTTTCATTAAATGCGACGGTTATTAATATTCAACTATTTTCCCGATTTTTCTTTGTGTACCAGCTAAAAACCGTTGAATTAATTACTGCAATCTGCAACTGTATTTAGATCAGCGTACCTCACACGGATGGACAATTTTTATTATTTCTATGGCAAATTAGAAAATACAACGATACACGTCGTAACAAAGTTTTATAACTGTTGAATAATTATACCCTTTTTGTATTATTGAACAATATTTATTTCTTAATATACCAATCTTATGCGAGTACATCTATTACTGAGCTCTCGAGCTACGACTCACGACTACTTTAGAACTAATGCTATTATTTGTAATTTTGGTGGAGATATAGGTGTGACTTGCAACAAATAGATGTTGTCACCTGTTATATGATTGGGTGTCTATTGTTGGACATTCATGTTTAGTATTCAACAATAACACTTGAAGATAATGTAACATCTTTTTCACATCTTTTTCTTTCTTTATTTAAAACGTTTATTTACGTTACACTTTGCCAAAATTCGGTCGCCAATCATATTTACACACGACAAAGAGAAATCCAAATATTTTAAGTGTTGAAGTTCAAAAAATATTGAGAAACGCCAATTTCGATTAACAAATTCAGAGGAAAAAAAGTGAAGAAAAGTGTTCGATCAATTTCGTAACGAAATCGACGCGTTTATCGAGCGTGGAGGTGTAACCGCGAAACAAAGGGAAAAAGTAGTTTCGAAATTTGCATTTCAACCGGGAGAGAAATCCGCGAAAGAAATGACGTTCAGCTGTTACTCCTTTACGCGACCGAAAGTAGGTGATCGCGGATGAAAAAATGGTGGCTCGTAACAAGTTGTTGTTCCCCGTCTCGCGACTGTGCGAAAATGAAAATTTCCTCGCGGAGTTTCCCCGCCCCTTCTTATTTCGCCCGCGTTACTTATTGGCGTTCCCCGGTTACCGAACGAGTTACCGTCGGGAAACTGAAACTGTTAATTTTGTTCGCTCGCCTCGCGACAGCAGAATTTGTAGTAGAAACTTCGGGATTTGTCGAGGCTCGCGCCACTAACTCTGCCTTAACCTAATGAAGAGATCTTTTTCTTCCGATATCCAGCGGCGAGAAGTGTACAAGGAGAGCTCGAAACACAGCGCGCTTCGTGAACGAGCACAAACTGAAGGAACCGTTCTTCTCGAGGAAAAGAGAACGTTAAAAATGGTAAAATTGATCGTCCGTTGGAATTCGCTCGGATATCTGGAATAACGGATAGAGTGATATAACGTCACCCCTTTTTCTTCTTCTTTTTCGTTCTGTTAACCCTTAAATGCATATCGTTGTAATACTACAACAGTATTATTTTCTAGTAATTACATAATGTTGCAGATATGCAACAGAAGGTATTTCTATAAATTGCTACAAAGAGATTATAAAAAAAATTCATTTTCTATTTTTCCCTGCATTAGCACGTACTTATATTTTTTTCAAGATGTAAGAAAAGATCATGCATTTCAAAGTTGAGACTACGTCGATATTAGAATATGTTAAGTGCATAATAGGATTTATCGTTGCTTGAATTTCTACAGCATAATATTTTTATATAAATTTGATTTCATTTTTTATTAATACCTGAAACGTAGCACTGTACCAAAAGTCTGCTGGATCGTCTACCGACAAAGTGTTTCATATATTCCACGAATTAATAATGTAAGAGTGACTGCCATCATTGTTGTAATTTTTCGTTAATTATCAATTATCGCTCATAAATAATGCAGGTGTTCTCAATAAGATATCTTTCTCAAAGATATCTATGCTTTATACCTCGCGTAATTTCCTTCGCATAATCGAATCGCTGTAAGCCAATCAATTAGCAGTCAGTTCGATCGTTTAGCCGTTAAAAAGCAGTTGGCGCAACAGGAAACGAAATTTCTTCAGGGTCGATGCAGCGTAAGCTGTCGCAAGAGACGACAGAAGAGCTTCCACGTTGTCGTAGTGATACAGAGCCGACAAAGAGGAAGACGAATGGCGGGGAAATAGATGAAAAGAAGTCGCGAGCGGAGGGCGGAACGGAGAAAATCGTACACAATCTTCCTCGTCTATCGTCGGGGAGCAGGCTCTCGCATTGATTTCTCATTTACCCTCGGTGTGTTTGTTCCCCCGGCTCGTTTTCTCTCCGCGGCGTCGGTATACACTTGAAACTTATTGAAGTTTCAATCTATCTTAGGCGAGCGAGCTTCCGTTGCTTAAACATCACGAAACGGCCTGGCCTGGGAAGATTATTTATTGTTAGTCACGTTTCGGGACGGCAAGCTTATAAGCCGTTGTGCGAAACAACTTGCCTTTTCTTGTTTATCGATATAATCTGCTTAATCTAGATCTGTTTCAACAGATTCCCCGCGCCTTACGTGTTATGTCGAGATATAACGTTTTCTTACAGATGCTTAGAAGCATTTATGCGAGTAAATTGGTAACAATAATTAATACAATTTATTAAAACAACAACTAAAACACAATGAAACGACGAAATATAACATAAATTAATAACACTGAAGATTGCTTTGTTCTGCGACTCTCTCTCCCTCTCCCCCCCTCTCTCTATCTATCTATCTTTCTAGTATCTATCTTTTTAGTATCTATCTCCTCTCCTTCTCCCCTTTCTTACGCTCTCCCTCTATTCTCTCTCTATCTTTCCCTCTCTTTCCCTCTCTCCCCCTTTCTCTCTTTCTCCCTCTCCCCCATCTCCTTCTCCAACCCTCTCTCCCTCTACCCTCTCTTTTCCTCTCTCTCCCTTTCTCTCTTTCTCTCTTTCCCCCTCTCCTGCAACCCTCTCTCCCTCTACCCTCTCACTCTATCTACCTCTCCCTCTCCCTCTCTCTCCCTTTCTCTCTTTCTCCCTCTCTCACCCTCTCTCACTCTCTCCTTCTACCTTCTGTCTATCGTTATATCTATATCTCTCGATTCTACAATTACTGTTAACGTCCTGAATATTTGTTTATCCGTTTCATCCCCTCGCTACTCTATCTATACCATAACATCTACAAATCACATAATTACACTTCGTTGCACTCATTCCACAACACGAATCTTAATGTCTACTTACATAGTTTGTCATTGGCCCTCGCTACACTCATCCTTCTATACAAACATTATTTTCTCTCATACTCTACACTCTGTGATAACCATATTACAACAATTTATAGGCGTGATTGTTAGACGTGATATTTTGCTATTGTACAAGTTCATTTAATAATCTTTTATTAATTGCAGTTCGAGATTTCTTTATATTCTGTAACGAGCTAACGCTGTTTGAAATCACTTTGCTGTTTAAAATTGTTACGTTTCGCGGAAGGGCGAATGATTGTCTGAAACTGTTTCACGCAGTACTCCTGAATCGAACCGTTGACGCGAGTTTGTTCTAGACAAAAAGTTGAGAAATTGAATTTCCATGGCTTTCACTGCGGGTTTATCAATTTCGAAGTAAAGTTAACGTTTGTATTCGTTCCCCCGCCCTCTATTCTCTTAGCTGTTCTTTGAAACGTCTTTTTCTGTTCGCGATATAAATTCACACGGTATTATGTTGCAGCGAATCGAATACAAATTTTTACCGTTCTTTCCCCGCTTCATGAATCATTCGCGAGCAAGAACAAACCTTCGGTTTCTCTCGTGCTTTCTTTCTTGCTCCCTTTCACCCCCTTTTTTGCCTCCTTGTTCTCGCGCGTGTTCTTTCCTCGCATGCGAGCAATCAGCGCGTGCCCACCTTCCCTCGTGTTCTTCTAAAAAATTCACGTTTCATCCCTGGAAAAGTGCTAAACAATTTTAACGTTTCACGCTATACACGTTGCGCAACCCCTAGCGAACAGTATCCCGAAGAAATGAAAGCCGGGAAGCCGTTTTGTATGCGCGATGGTCATCCGTGTTCCTTGGTTTAGCGAAAGGCAAATTTCGTGAGAATTCGGTGAAAGAGTGCTGTGAAAAAGGTGTTCCTTCCTTAAGATACTTTCTCGGCGAGAAGGAAACAGAGAACGAAAGCAAGCTGAAGGTACGGCAAAGGGGAGAACGTGTAGACTTTTCCTATACAGGGTGTTCCAGAACTACAAATAGGCGAGAGGTTGCTTTAGATGCAAAAATATTAGGAGATTGGCTCGACAATTTTTCGCGTATCAACCTAATACAGTAGAATCTCCTATATATGGATTAACCCTTTGCATTTGAGAGGTGATTGTTAGTCACCTAATGATGCTAAGTTCAAAAAGTTTTCGAATTGGAAATATTTACTAAGATTCGCCTATATTAAACGTCATTTAGTTTAATTAAGTGATATACTAAAATTTACATATATGAATATTTAACCTCTGAGCCTGCTTAATAAATAAACTAACTAAAGTCTGAAAATTTGCGAAACTATCATTTGGTGACCAATTATTTATTTATTTATTTATTTACGGGCATGAATCCCATTGTAGGCAACTAAAAATATGGAGACATAAGTATAAAACAAAATATATATAATAAATTTATATAATATGTAAATTATAATAGTTATATATAATATCTTATAAACTATAAATTATAAACCGTATAACAATGAACAAATAACGAAGTCACTAATTGCAGCTAAATATAACAGAAAGTATATCTTAGTTATGAAAACGTATTCCAAAGGGTTTCCGCCAGTAGATGAATATTAAAATAAATAAATAAATAAATAAATACTGTTTACACCGTTTGTTATGGAACACCGTGTGTATTGTGTGTAGTCGGTTTCAGGTAGTGGAGTAGGCGGGCACACGGCGTGCTGTCGTGGCACGCGAGGGCACGATAAGAATTCCGTGCGATAAAAACAAACATTGCCGTGGCAGAGCGGAGCAGGGCGGCGGTCTCGGGGCTGAAAAATAGATCTATAGGAAGGTTCGTTCACGGAAACCACACAAATCCGACCGTGACGGGGCACGTTCAACTCCTCTGCGGTCTTCGGCTCATTCTCGATCCAGATCTGTTTTCTTTCGTTGCAAGAAATTTCAGAAAACTTGAAAACGAAACGAAAAAGAACCTCTCAACGATCGGGTCTCAGTTTCTTTTTATCGAACCATTAGCAGCTATTAAATTTGTCGTTCGGTTGTTTTCCTGATATACTGCTTCTTCGACGAATCTTTTAATTGATCCTCGAACAGCAGACCTAAACGAGCAACGCGGGAAATGGATCAGTTACGATCCATGGCTGAATTTTTGTTGTACACGTTTTGCACTTAATTTTTCGGTACAGTTCGTTATCTAATGATGCTTGAAACAAAGAGAAGAATTTGTTTAAAAAAACGTGAAATTGTAGGAATAACAGGTTCTCTTTTTTGGGTGCGCAATCTTTGAGATTTGGGTCGAAAAATGGTCCAACGTGAACCAAGCTAAGGTTAATATAAAGTGGCTTTAAAAAGTATTCGTACACTATGTCACAAATAAATTCGTTTAACTCTGAAATTCTGAGTCTGATAGACGTATTTGATAAAATTTTGTGGATACGTAGATCGTAATAGTATACGTATGAATTAATCTCTTCTATTCATCTAAATGCTATTTTAAAGGGGTGAAACTAGCGTAGAAGTTTCTGAATTTTCTCTCATTTTTAAAGGTAACTTTGTAGTGGTACTTGATGAAGCAAAACCTTTTAACCCTTTGCACTCGACTGTCCCCTCTCATGGGACATCGTAATCCTAGCATATGATAGTTTCGCAAATTTTCAGACTTTAGTTCAGACCCGGGCGTTAAATAATTATATATGTAAATTTTAATATACGACTTAACTAAACTAAATGAACTTTAATATACGTGAATCATAGTAAATATTTCGAATTTGAAAATTTTTGAAGTTAGTATCATTAAACGACTAACGGTCACTTCTCGAGTGCAAAGGGTTAAATAGAAAATGTTTAATTTCTAATAGTCTATCGTGCTGTCATAGAAAAAGAACACAGACAATCTTGTATTTAAAGCGTGAAAAATCGGTGAAACTTTGAGATTCGTTATCAGCCCCCTTAAAAGATATTTTGCCGCCAAAAAAATTGCTCCACGTAGGACACTCCATGCTTTGTACACGCATAAAGTTTCATTGAAATCAGAATTTCAGAGATAGATGAATTTCCTTATAATACAGTGTACGAATACTTTTTGGAGCCACTGTATATATTTTGAAGTTGTCGATTATACTCTAGTGAAGTAGAAGATTCGATAGAGTAAAGTGGGTTACAGAAACGTATTTTTATCTTCCAATTTCACCTCAAAGATCCGTTCTTCTTCTAATCAATCGTTTCCAATGGGATTTAACGAAAATTCGTTCGGATAGAGTAAAATTCGAAGAGATCGAACGGATTGAACTGTGTGACCCGGGTCTCGATAAGTTGTGAGCTGACTGACGGGACTGTTCGGTTTCTTTTTTCTTTTAAATAAGACGACTTTATTATTGGAGGTTACTTGAACCGGTCCAGGTTGAAAGAGGAAAGGGGGATAGCTGTCACGTCGAATTTAATCTCGAGGAGGATTCGAGAGAGAGACACTCGGCCATTGTGTGCGATCAGTCAGTCGCTTCTCTTAATGACGTTCGACTGGCTGACGTATGAAAAATGAGGACGATGACTTTGGTGGATCGAGGTATTGTCTTGTTGTTTGCCTTCAGCGATCGTGCATTTCAGAATATGTGTTGTTGCATTTTCTTGGCACAGTTCGAAGAGAAGCGTGCGACATTGAAGTTTCACGACTGAATAGTCTTCGAATTGATTAGGTCATATCGTTCTGTCAACAGTTGCAGTTTTATAGATTTGTCGTTAAGTATCGATGGAATTTCTTTGAAAACATAAAACTTTAACATCGCATCTACAGAGGCTGCGTTCTTAAATGTTGGAAATCGAATGTTGTTTTAGAATGTTTTCAGAGAATTAAGAAAAATTTCTGCTCGTCGAAAGTATTTGAACAGCCATACTTTTTCAGATTTGAAAATAACTGGGTGAGCTTTCATAAGGAAATTCAAATGTAGCTACCGACTATGTATAATACCTATACAAAAGTAAAAATGGCATTTAAAGTGGAAAAGGGGATGGAATAAATCAGTAAGTTCCATTTCTTCTGTAATACTTACGAAAATACGAATTCACGTAAAAGTCCACAATCCAGTTATTCCCTTTGATACCCTACACGACAAAGAAAGTGTACGATGCGAATGTATCAACAATTTTATCGTTTCTTTTTTCATCAAATAATTCTGCGCTTCGGTGCAACGCCAGCTTTTCCCTGCTACACTTAAAACGTCCGACTTTCCAACGTGGATTCGATCGCAACCCTAAATTTTCGGATTCCCCTCCGTGTACACTGCGAAACGAGCGAGCTGGACTCGCTGATATTCTGTCTGGCGTTTTATGGGGAAAAAATGGCCGCTCGCATATTCGCGAGTTGACAACGATCTCGGTTAAGAGGCTTTACAAACGTAGGTCGTTCGATAAAACAAACTCGGTTTTAGAGTTCGAGCACAACTTCCCGTTAATTCACCGAGTAATCATGTGTCGGCGGCGTGGTGTTTAGCAGTTACTTCGCCTTCTGCTCTTTTTTTTTCTTGCATTCGTACCTTCGTGCTCCGCTACGGGGGCAATTATTCTAATAGAAAGCACAATTTAGAGGCCGCGGGGCCGTTAAACGGTCTGGAACAGGGACAGGGAAAAGGGCTCGTTGGAAAGGATTAATGTCATTGTTTGTAATTTACTGCATTTTTTAACGATTTATTGTGTTGTCCGTATACAGGGTGAACTTTAAAGTATTGTAATCATCGTATGTGGATATTTACATAATAAAATAAGCAGTATCGTTCGGAGGTCCTTAAAACGATTATAGTACACCTTTTGTAAATTGCAGTTTTTCAATGTTGTAAATTGAATATAGAAATACTGCGAAGCAAAAATTAACCATAAACCAGCTTTCTCATATTGTACTTTAAATAACTATTTAATTGGAGCTTTCGATGATTATTCGAGCCTTAAAGAATTTTTAAGAGATTACTCTGTGTTAGAAATTGAATACAGAAATACTGCAAAGAAAAAATTAATCATAAACCAGCTTTCTCTTAACGTACTTTCTCAAGGGCTTCTTCCAAGAAGCTAAGTCACATCTGGCATGTTAGAAAGTTCGAAAACATCAAGAAACAGAACAAAGGGGTTAAAGGGTTTGCAAGAATTTCGACCACTGCGTTCTGCCAGCCTTGTGACAAAACTCGCTAGGTGTGGTCAAAATTGCCCTTCCTCGTGTTACATAGAAGTAATAATAAAATATCAAAGTATTATTTTACAAATAAGAGTTTATTTAATTTAGCAATATAAAACCCCATTTCCAATATTCAAGTTTAATATTTGAAAGGTGCATATAATTTAAAATAATTTGAAGCGTGACGATGATGTTCGCGAGCATCGCGCTGCAATTTCTGTACGAGTGCATGTATTACGAAACCTTGGAAATGCTCGATTAACTTGTCAACCGAGAGGCATTAACTGAGATTAATTCGGATTCGAACGATTTTGTTACCCATATCGAGAGTGTTTTCGATAGATTGTAACGTTGACCTTATAAATCCACCGAATAAATTCCATAATTTCATTAACCTTCGTCGAACGTTCAACGTTTCTTATTCGATAAGTAGTTATCGAACGATGGTTCCGTCTTGCGTTGAAATTTTCTTTATTTCACCTCCACGGAGTGCCCCATTAAGCGGCGTTACAGCGTTAATTACAACCCATCGCCAGAGGGTCGGAATCCTGTTCCGCGAGACAGCCCCGGCGAAATCCGAGCGAGCCATCCCCTTTAATTCCCCCTGTAACACGGGGCCGAATAACGCTGAGCGTTTAACATAACAAAGATGCCTGGCAGGCCTCCGGCCGGATGCACACGTCGGCAGAGGGAGAGACGCGATTACGCGAATTCGAATGCGAGCCAGCGACGACGTGTCCTCCAGTTCTCTCCCGGCTCCAATCAGGCTGACGTGAATCGCTGGCGCTTCTCTTCTTTCAATTTTACCATGCATACCCGACGTAGCCGAGCGCCAACCCCCTAACTCCGTGGCGCGGCCGACGAGCAAGAGGCGCACAGCCTGCCGCACAGTCTGGCCGTTTGCCAACTCTTGCTTTCGCGTTTCACTCCACGGCGGAGACGACGACGCGTCGCGACGCGACGTTCCTCTCCCTATTTATTTCGCACGAATACCAGCACGCCCCGCGACTCCCTCCGATTCCACCCCCAATCGACGCGCGTACTTCGCGTTTGCGGGCTCGCGTGCAAATTTCTGCGAGCACGCACCGACCCTTTCGTTTTGGAGTTTATGGTTTTTATTGGAAACGGGGTTTGAAATTGTAAAAATGATGACACAGAGATACGTTTTATATTTTTGATTGTTAAATTAACACTACTTGTAATATCTCTTTCACGCGTACTGCGCGTCGCTTTTAGTAGGATCGCTTCTTACAGCTACTCATACACGCGCACACATACACACACACACACACACACACAGCACTGCGGATATTGGTTGCTTCGTTCGTCAGTTGTCAATTTACAAAAATTACTAAATAAAACAATATGATACTTTATCATATTACGCGAGGAAAGTGTAGCTTTGACCGAGTTTATAGTTTTTATTGGGAATGGGGTTTAAAATTACTAAGTAGAATACAGTCTTATTTGAAATACTATAATACTTTATTGTATAACACGAGGAAGGTGCAACTTTGACCGAGTTTATGGTTTTATTGGGAATGGGTTTTAAAATTACTAAATAGAATAAACTTCTTATTTGAAATATCTTAATTCTTTATTATACGACACTAGAAAGGTGCTACTCTGACCGAGTTTCTGGTTTTTATTGGAAATGGGTTTTAAAATTTCTAAATAGAATACACTCTTATTTGAGATACTATAATATTTTATTGCATAACACGAGGAAGGTGCAACTTTGACCGAGTTTATAGTTTTTATTGGAAATGGGTTTTAAGATTACTAAATAGAATACACTCTTGTTTGAAATACTATAATATTTTATTGCATAACACGAGGAAGGTGCAACTTTGACCGAGTTTATAGTTTTTATTGGAAATGGGTTTTAAGATTACTAAATAGAATACACTCTTGTTTGAAATACTATAATATTTTATTGCATAACACGAGGAAGGTGCAACTTTGACCGAGTTTATAGTTTTTATTGGAAATGGGTTTTAAGATTACTAAATAGAATACACTCTTATTTGAAATACTATAATACTTTATTGTATAATACAAGGAAGGTATAACTTTGACTGAACTTCACGAGTTTTGCATGAGACTGACAAACGCAGTGGTCGAAATTCCTACAACCCTGTGTGGGTTCTTCAGCCTCTTTATTCTGTTTCTTAACATTTTCTTACTTTCTAAATTGCCAGATGTAACTTGGGTTCTTGGAAGAAACCCTTTATAAAGTACCTTAAGAGAAAGCTGATTTTCGGTTAATTTTTGCTTCGTAATATTTTTGTATACAATTTCTAACAGTTTCTTCTTTACAAAAGGGGGTCTATTTAGTAGGTTACTCTTTCACAAAGGTAGGGTACCGCTTGCGAGCAAAGTGACTCGCGGATCAATTCATCGATCGATCCATCGAAATTTGGGAATTTCCTAATTAACCACATACCAGCTGATGGCGTGCAATTTGCGACTTCCGCATCTCGCACCCTATCACTCGGAAACCGCCTCGTCGAATTACTTAACCCTCGTACGAGGAATGCAGGGTCACTTTGACCACGTATGATACCGAAATCGGAATATAATATACGCCACGTGAAATCTGATGTTATTAAGTCTGTTGGCTTCATCTTTAGACGCTCTGCCTATTTTAAAATCCCAAAATTATGAATAAAATATCTTATTAAATATTGCTGGAATTTTCATGGATTAAAAAAAGACGTTTCATTGGTTTTTTAATTTACCCGAATTTTACAATCTACCCGTTAGTACCAGGAAATTGTTGGAACTAAAGTATCAACAGGAAACGAAGCTACCACCTGTTATCAAGCCAAGAATTAGCAGAAGTCTTTCGAAATATAAAGCCCAAGTTACACTTTGGATTTCAAGCGATTAGAACAGGTTCTCTACACCTCTAGTATGCAGATTCCCTGTTGACAGTCATAACTATCGTGCTTCTAATCCGGCAAGTGTTTATTCTGACACGTAGCAGCCGTTAATCGCTCGCGAGAACTTCGTTGGTCGCCTAATATTTCATTCGTCGCAAGAGATTGTTCAATGAAATAAAACTGGAACAGGGAACAGAGGAAAAAGGATGAACATGGTAATTACTTGTTTAATCCTGCAATGGCACAGTTACAACAAATATTGAATTGTCACTGTGTTGCAAAGTAATTGCAAATCCGAAACTTCGATAATTTCTCTTGAATATTTAAATTGTGTAGCTTTAATCCTGCTGCTATCTCGTAATTAAACATGTCCTGTTTTCACTAAAAAATTCTCGATAATTTTGAGTGAAATATTAAGAAACCGTTACCAATGTCCCTCGTATTCTCTATTCTTCCCTTTGTGTGTTAAAAACCAGTTCATTTACAAATTAGAAATTTTCTTTGTACTGAAATTAAAAGATAATCGTATCCAACAAAATTATAGGGTCTCAGCAGGATCAATCCTTGGTGACTCTAATTTCATTTCCCCCACGAGAAAGAAAATTATAATCGGCTATAATTTTTCGTTATCCGCTGCAGAGCATATGGTATACAATAAGAAGCAAACGAAACAAAATTGAGAAAATATAAGCAAACGCATAAGTGTAACATTCATAAATTAAACTGTATACCTAAAAATATTTCACACAATTTCTCCACAACTTTTGCATACTCTAAACGTGTAAAAATTACGCAGAATCTAAAAGATCTCCGTGTGACATTTAGTAATTTGAAGAAATAACGTGCCATTAAGGGGTTAATGAATAGTCGTATGCTCGAAGGGGTGTCTTCGCGAAACAGTAGACCGTCCGGATTTAATTCTACACCGATGAGCGTCGGAGATTCGACGAAGCGACGCCTGTAGGCCTCTTTCCGACGCTAAGCTCGTTGTAACACGGTCAAGATGAATATTACGTCCACGGTAAGAGAGGGATAAATTGTTCGGACGCGGCGCGCCGAGATTGCGGCTCGTGTTACAAACGTAACCGGAGCTTTAACCCTTTCGTTACGAGCGGAGCTGGCCACCAGCATGCCGTGCCTATGCGGGACGATTGAGCCACGAGTGTTGCTGTAACACTGATTTTCGCAGTTTTCATTTACACGGCTGTCGAGACAATTGAACCGTACGATTAAAGGGTTAACGTACGTAATAGGTGACGCGTCAGAGGCGAAGGTTTGTTCTTTAGAATAAACTGGAAATATTAACCATTTTCTGTATCGTGTATCATCTGAATAGTATTGGCGCTGTTTAGCGATTGCTGCGATCTTTAGTGATTGCTGTTTTTATAGTTTTAGAGAATAAGGAATTTATTTATGCGCACAGTTAAGCATACTACGTACATATTTAGATTTACTAATTCGATTCTCGTTTAAGTTTCTCGCTTAAAGAAACTAAGGATTTAGGGCTAATCTTATACTTAACGCTCTGCATTTGAGAGGTGACTCTTAGTCATTTAATGATACTAACTTCAAGGGTTCTCAAATGGAAAATATTTATTAAGATTCGCTTATAATTAAATGTGATTCAGTTTAGTTAAATAATATATTAGAATTTACATGCATGGACTATTCAACCCTTTGAGTTTGAAAATTTGCGAAACTATTATTTGGTGATTGATATAAATATGTCTATCGAGCTTAAAGGGTTAAAACATCACAGTATGCTATACTAACCGTGAACTAAAAATGTTTAAAATATCACACTATGCTATACTAACCGTGAACTAGAAATGTTTAAAATATCACAGTATGTTATACTAACCGTGAACTAGAAATATTTAAGATATCACACTATGCCTTACTAATCGTGAGCTAGAAATGTTTACTTCGAGTATACAGTGAATATTGGACACAAGAACTAATTGTGATCCTTTTTACGATCAAAGGGTTAACCACCACAGCCGTTAATGTCTTTCTAGCTTTCTTCCTTTCTATACGGCCTTTCTATTGTTTCGTTATGACATCTGCTGCAGGAGAAACTGTAGGAATCCCGTCGATTGCTCTCGAGCTCCGAGATTGGGGCGGCGCGCAATATAAACAACCGGTGAATCCTTTCGCATACTTCCGTGTACACGTGAGAAGCGTTCCGATTCGTTGGAACACGAATAACCAATTACCCAAATATTGAATTGTGTAACTGGAACATCGCCGGTGCTTTCTCTAACCCGTTCGATTCGAATTCTACTTCGGTATTTAGAATGTGTAGCCGGTTGAAATGAAACATTACGGTGGTAAAAGTGGTCGGTCAAATCTGGCTGTCAAATATCAATATTTGCAAGAAATTAAATTGTCAGAAGTTTCAAAACGGTGTCAATTAAAAGAAGATTAATCCGAATGTGTCCAGTGATATATTTTTTTTTGTCTCAATAAAACGTGTTTATCGTTTATAGATTATTGCAAGACAAAAGTGCGTTTACTTTTTAGCAAATTTAATTTTTAGTTTTGCATTTCGATTTCCATAGTTGCATGTTTTATAATTATTACAATATTCGTGTAAGATGCAAATTTTGTTTGCGAAAAACACGACACTGTAAATATGTTCACGGTGAATTAATTAGCGTTATCTATAACAGGTGGTTATCTAAACCTATCGGACGAAATGGTCTTCGAATTGATCAGGCGACTGTCAACTGCCATAAATTTAATAATTCTGTCACGTTTTTTATCATTCCAACTGCATACCTGCATACCAAACTGCAAACATCAAATCGAATTAACGGCTAGAGTTTCCCACCCGAGTTTCCAGAAACTAATTTTGAGCCGTGGCGCAAGGCTCCCGATCGGGAAAGAAAGCAGAACGCCAGCGTGAGATTAATGACACGATTGCGCAAGACACTTAATGGAAAGTGGAATTTATTTATCGCCCGATAGAGGGGCAAGTTCTTGCGAGCGTATGTAAATCGAGTTTCTGCTGGAAATCACGAACCTTTGTTCCGTCGAACCGTGGAACGCTTCGAACCTCCTTCCGATTAGTCAACTTGCTCGAATTCCAGTAACTTGAAGCCACTTTGCCAATGGTAACCTATTAACGATTCGACTCGAAATACTCTCTCAGGTCTCTAGATCCGTTTCTATTAGTAGAGCTATTCGATTTTGGGCAATTCGAATTTTGAAATTATCCTTTTGAGTGCTCTCTGTGCTTGCTTTCGTCGATTAACTCGCTTGAACTTAAACGAGTTGAAAGTTCTTTATTAATTTGATTATATTACTTTAACCTGTACTCGAAATATCTCTTCCAAGCTTCTGTGTACGTTTGTTCTCATTAGTCACTTGAATTTCAAAAACTATAAATCGCTTTGCCAATGGGAACCTGTTAATGATTCAACTCGAAATACTCTCTCAGATCTCTAGATTCATTTCCATTAGTCGAGCTACTCGATTTCGAGCAATTCGAATTTTGAAATTATCCTTTTTAGTGTTCTGTGCTTGTTCTCGTTGATTAACTCGTTTGAACTTAAATGAGTTGAAAGTTCTTTATTAATTTGGTTATCTTACTTCAACCTATACTCGAAATGTCTCTTCCAAGCTTCTGTGTACGTTTGTTCTCATTGGTCACTTGAATTTCAGAAACTGGAAACCGCTTCGCCAATCTTAATCTGTCGCTTCTCTTGGCTTGAATTAGGTATCCTTTCAAGCTTTAAACGAAGTTGAAGTCCTTAACTCGAAATACCTTTCCGAATTTTTACGTTTCTTCTCATTTGGTCGAGTCGTTTCGGTTTGAGTAATTCGAAACAGTTTCATCAATACGAATCTGTTACTTTTCTTGTTGACTTGAGACAGGTATTCCTTAAAGTTTCGAAAGAAATTGAGGTTCTTAACTCGAAATACCTTTCCGAATTTTTACGTTTCTTCTCATTTGGTCGAGTCGTTTCGGTTTGAGTAATTCGAAACAGTTTCATCAATACGAATCTGTTACTTTTCTTGTTGACTTGAGACAGGTATTCCTTAAAGTTTCGAAAGAAATTGAGGTTCTTAACTTGAAATATCCTTTCACGGGAGGTTAAGGTGTTTCACTTTCACCTACATACGTATCGAACTTGGACTTACCATAAACGATTGCAGCGAGCATCACGATTTTCGAGTTCGTACAATTTTTGAGTCAAGCGACTCGAGTAATATAGACCACAAATTTGACCCCGCAAATGCAATCCAGACTGCAACGCTTTCGCAATAATTCTTTGCCAGACGTTTAACGTTAGGGCTTCGGTGTTCAGAATTAAAAGGGAACGGCGTTTCGTTCACGGCGAGATGAAAGGGGACGAAAAAACGGAGTCGTTTCGCAATGCTCGCGGTGCACGGCAACGCTGCCGGTTCCTTTGAGAAAGAGAAATAAATAAATAACGTATCGTTAGGAGTAGTTAAAATTGCAAATTCGATTACGGAGCTTTGCATACGAGCGTACACGTGCGTGTTTCCTTGCGCGGGTTGCGTGTAGATTATGCCGATATATCTGCCGGTATTCGAAACGCAACGGAATGACGTGCAATCGATGATAATCGCGAGTTATTGTTAGAAAGCGATATCCCGGTTACGTTATTTGGCCTCGGATTGATGGAAGTCGTCGGTGATTATGCGCGGGTCCCGTTTAATCCGTTGTTGACGAGGTCCTGATTAACACGTTCGTCGCCCAGCGTGATTCGGCTGAGTTTCTCGCTGGGCCCAAATCCGATTGCATAGAAAACTGGGGTAAAAAATATAGAAACAGCAAAAATTTTAACTTTTTAATTTTATTTTATGTATTTTATATTTATATATATTATACTTCAATGCTTATTCGACTGAATTCCTTTTAAAATTCCAATTTAAAATCCTAATTAACTTTAAGAAAAAGAGCGTCACCCAAATATGGGTGACGTGACAACGAACGTGTTAATTCGACTTTCATTTTTTTTTAACACGTTGACTGCGACAGGTATTATTTGTAAAATGGTCCTCAGGCCATACTTTTTTTTTTTAACCATTTTAGACTCTGTATGACCTGCAGTAGCGGATAAAAGTTTAAGGCCAAAGGGATGAAGAAAATAAATAAATAAATTAATAAGAAATAACAGTATAAATAAAATTTTTATTCCATGCTAATCAATGAACAGTATTTTACCATAATAACAATAAAAATGAATAGATAAACAATATTTGTGAACCATAACATTATGTTTTAGAGTGTCTTAAACTTTTGTCCGCTACTGTATGTAGGTGCGTTTTTAAATTAGTATAACTTTTACTCGAGCCTTGTAACACGTATTCTTGCACGGTAGTTGAACACGAGTATTTTATTAAGCTTTTCCAAAAATCCGTACAAAATTGTCAGCCCGCTTTACAAACAACCATAGAACACGTTCAACGTTTTTATTCAAATTATTCTCACCCGTACGCGTCTCCCGTCGAAAAGAAAGCTCCGTGCAAATTGCGCTCGAATATAACCACGCGGAAAGTAAACGACGGCGGCGAAAGTTATTTAAAGTGAGGTAAACTCATGACTGATTCACGCTGAAGTTCCGGAAATTGGTTACGGGCAACGGTAAACGAAGATAAATCATCAGGCAGAGAGAAGTTTGGTCGATAGGGGGAAGAGTGCCAGAGCGGCGCAAGATAAACTACCGTCACATAATACCTAATTCCGATCACGCCTGGTCGCATCCGCGATTCCCCGTGAACTTCGTAAATTAATTAAATTCCTCGGTTTCGCACGCGGCCCGGATAGCCGAAATAAAGGAAAAACCCGGACGAAACTAACGGAAATTTCGCTTTAAGTGGTTCACCAGAGGGTTTGTTTAGGAATTCCACTCCGACCTCCCGCAGCGGATCGCTGCTGCTCGCCCCGTTGCCGTCCTTCATCCTCCCCTCCGCCCCTGGCCCCGCCATCGATGCCATGTTATCGCATGCAACCGGAAGGGGGATGAAATCTCGATTACTAATTATTTGTCGCGGCCAGAGGCGCGCTTACTTTCTCACGGCGGCGAAGTTCGTTTCCTTGCCGGGAATGAATTTTAATTTCGACCGATTAGCGAAGTTCGTGTTTGCCGCTCGCAGGGATTCCGGATATTAACATACTTTCCCCGTTCAGTTCCCAACTGATTAAAAACTTTCTCATAAATTTGTCTTTGTAAACGAGTGCCGGTCGCCTCGCCCGGGTAACTCTAATTCAATTAAACCGAGTAACACGGTCCATTGATTTAAGATTCCGTCCGAGTTCCGGCGACGTTCTCTCAACCCTCGCGCCGCCCCCTCCTCGTGGCTGCTGCAACCTTTTCTCGTCGTCGTCGCGTTGTTCCTGCCTGCTCGCTGGTTGCACAATCTGCGTAAAAGCCTGGCGGACGTTGCGAGATCGAGGATTTATCTTCGCGCTAAGGACGGGTCAGGGATTAACCCGGGAACCGTTGAACCGTGGAACTCCTGAGGCCTAATCATCAAGGGTTCCTCGAACCCTTGTTTCTTCGCGCGCGTCCGGTGAAGAATGCATTGGTAGGGTATTCTCGATATTCGTAATTGTTGGTGAAAAAGAGAGAAAGAAGGAGAAAGCAGGATACGCATTATGCACAGCCAATGGTGTAAGGCTGTGAGGACGCGGCGTGATGCTGAGAGACCGCTTGTCTTTTGTTTCGTAGTACTCGCCTTCCTTCTAGTTGTGAGAATACTACAACGGTATAATCATGGTTGAGTCTTGTAGATTTAGTTTCTTTTAAATTAAGACTGATGTTAGTACGTTTCATGTATACTGCACTGGAATATATACGCAATTTACTTTATATTAATATTTAACCAATTATAATAAAGATATATATAATAGCAACAGTAATCGAACTTTTTATTTGCGTTTAGAGTTGCGAAAGTATTGTTGCTTTTATTTTAATTGCTGTACGATAACATTCGGTGTTTCTCTATGCAGAAACGTTGAAGTTAAATGTTCGCGAATATGATTTGGTAAAATTAGGTTTTGCAACTGAACGAGTTTTCATTGTAATTTGTTCGTGTGTAATCAAAGTTAATTCTGAATTGATTCTCTGATACGAAGAACGATGCCAATTTAAGGTTAAAAGTGTGATAAGTAATATTTTGAGATTTTCTAACGCACACATCGCTGCTTCCGATTAAAAATCTCTTGCAATTTATGAGTTTGACGAACCTTCCTCCTAGAAGTTCTAGATTAGACGTGCGCTCGTTTCTTCCGAGGTGTCCGCTTCTCTCTGTCCAATCTCAGACGAGAGCTTCTCCTTTGCATTCCCCTGAGAGAAAGACAAGATCTAGGGAGCTCCGTGTGCGTGGACACACGTTGAATAATAAATAGAGAAGCCGGCACGGCGATAAAGCTACGCTACGCGTTATTACTATATTACACGTAAGGGGTGCTGCGGTGTTCTAGTCTCCCTTCTCTCTCTCTCTCCCTCTCTCTAACTCTCTCCCTCTTATTTCTGTCATGCCCATCCGTCTGGTCATGCTCCACTGCGTTCCACGCTGTTTCTCTTTTATTCTTGAGAAAGTAGAGAAGCAGGCAGAAGGAGAAGAGAGAGAGAGAGAGGAGAGATGGGTGGCAGAAATGAATACGACCGTGCAGCGTGAACGTGCGTGAGTACACGTCACTGGTGATCACGCGAGCTTGCGTGCAGCATTTCTTTCTCACTCTCTTTCTCTCCCTTCTCTCTCTCTCTGTCTCTCTGCTTGCTAGGACAGCCCCGATACATGTACACAAGGATCTGTTTGCATCTATTCGACGAGTCTCTCTTCCTCGTTCGTGGAACTAACTCTCGTGACGTGTGGAGGTGAATTTATACTGCTATCGGGTCAGACACGGGCTGGCAACGAGACGGTTCCAGAGATACTTGGTATTTATACTATCAGTTGGTGTACAACTGTGTCAGATATCGAAGAGTAGCGAAAGAGAGAACGTGCGCGTATCTTCTGCATGTAATTTTAATATTCGAACGCTTTATGTGTCCGAAGAGTTTCATATAAATGAGTTTCACATTTTCATTCAAATGTCTGAAAATCTAGGATAAATAAGGTGATCGTTGAAAGGTATTCTATGCGACGAAGCATAAGAAGAGGTAAATTCAGTTCAGTATTTATAACCTACACCGTTTGTTAAAGAGAACCGATTTCCTAAGATTTTTGTGTGAAAGGGTACATTCTATATTTATAGGAAATTCTACTTTTATTTATTTAGTAGAGAGAGAGAGAGAGAGAGAGAGAGAGAGAGAGAGAGAGAGAGAGATATGATATGGCTCAGGTTGCGAGTGAGATAAAGTAAAATGAAGCGATTAGAATATTATTAATGTATATTTAAAACAGTTTGATAGTATTTGACTTTATTTTATTTCCACCTGAGCCATATCATCTCTCTCTCTCTCTATCTCTACTAAATAAATAAAAGTGAAGCGATTAGAATATTATTAATATATATTTAAAACAGTTTGATAGTAACAGTTTAAACGACTTTTCGATTTAGCAACTACGACGTTCTTACTTCCTTCAGAATCACACTCTTTTTACCACGCGCTCGCATTTTCCTCGTCATATATTCTTCTAAACACTCATTTTCCTTCTTTCTAACTCTAAATCTTTCTTACTCGATGCATTTGGTCACGTTCACCCAAAATTCCTCAGTTTCGACGTTTTCTCAAGTGCTCATCCTTCGCGCCTTAGAATCACTCTAGTCCAAACTCATCTCAACTCAATCACACACACACGCCCAATTCAATCACTTTTCACATTTTCCTAAACTCGCATCTACTCGATCGTATTCCTACATATTTACCCAATCCTTTAATCGTGTTCTTAATTTATAAGATTGAGAATCACTAATGTGTTGTTGCCATGTTTTACATTTATCATAGCGTTATAGTGGCGAATAACTAAGACTACTGTATAACAAGCTCGCTAAAAATACTCGTAAGACAAAGGGTTAATCCTGTCGGCAGCGGCATTTTAATTTCCACCAGCCGGACACGTCGACACATATAATTTCCGTAATTTAGGCCAAGCTTCCCACGCGTGATGTTGCTCTCCCTGCTCTCCTTTCGCCACCGGCGAAGCGAGCGTGACTCACCCTGTCTGTTGCGGATCACCGTCTCTCCTAGGGGTTGCCATTGACGATTAGGGTCGTGACGCACCACGTATCCCGTCCTTCAGGTCGTCGAGGACGATTTTCGCAGTTTCGTCAGTTTCAGTTTCGAAGCTGGAAGTTCCACGAAAAGCGTGTGTGTGCGTCACAAGGAGTGTCCTTTGTACGGACGAATTCGTAGTATTACTTCTTTTTTCGTTTTCGTATTGCTATTTCTTATGCCTATCGTTTATTGTTAGAAACTGAATACAGAAATACTACGAAGCAAAAATTAACTATAAACCAGCTTTCTCTGATTGTATTTTAAATAACTATTTAATTGGAGCTTTCGATGATTATTCGAGCCTTAAAGAATTTTTAGGAGATTACTCTGTGTTAGAAATTGAATACAGAAGTACTACGAAGTAAAAATGAACCATAAACCAGCTTTCTCTTACTGTACTCTAAATAACTGTTTAATTGGAGCTTTCGATGATTATTCGAGCCTTAAAGAATTTTTGGGAGATTACTCTGTGTTAGAAATTGAATACAGAAGTACTACGAAGCAAAAATTAACCATAAACCAACTTTCTCAAGGGCTTCTTAAAAGAAACTAAGCCACATTTGGCATTTTAGAAAGTTCAAAAAAATTGAGAAATTGAACAAAGGGGTTGAAGGACCCGGACGGGGTTGTAAGAATTCCGATCACTGCGTTCTGCACGTCTTATGACAAAGCTCGCTAGGTACAGTCAGAATTGCCCTTCTTCGTCTTACATACAAGTAATAATAAAGTATCAAAGTATTATTTCACAAATAACAGTTTATTTCATTGAGCAATATAAAACCCCATTCACAATATTCATTATTCGTGTATGTACTTCTATTTGTTTCCCGAAACAAAATTTGCTTTCCTCCCAATATAAATTAAACACATGATCCGTTAACTTCTGAGCTCCACCCCTGCAATTTCAATTTCTTTCGATCGACCCAATTAATGGATACGAAGACAAAAGCAGAGGGACATTTGCACATGCTCCTTACATCCACCGGTCCAATCGATAATATTACCAAGACACGGTATGCACTTCGTTTGAATGTTCCGTTATATCCTCCATTTTCCTCGACGATCGTCAAAGTCTTCCGAGCCCTGGCCACAAAAGAACAGCACCTCGGCAACGTTATCCGCAAATATTTTTCTTTAATACCGGCCCCAAGCCTTTCGCTCGAAGCGATAAAAGGTAGAAGCCCGCGAAAAGAAGTATCCCCGTCGTTAATGGGCCACGGTTGATCCCGTTCGAGAGCATAGTTTCCGTAATCGCGCGAATCCCGGTCGCGGTCCGACATTTTGCCGCAAAGTCGGACAATACGCGGTCATTAGAGAGGAGAACGTAACACGCGCACCTATTTAACGCGTGCCACGCGCTCTTCGTCGAGTGTGTGTGTATGTGTGTGTGTGCGTTGCATACCTGCATACACGCGTGTACTTACTCTCCCTTTCTCTAAGCGCTCTTCTCTTCTTCTCCCTCTGGCCCTGCCTTTTTTCTCGTTCCTCTTCCTCGTGGGTGCGCGGCGGTGGTGCTCGACGATATGGAGCTGTTCGTCTAACGGCCGCTCGTAACCACAAGCGTTTTCCGCTCGAGTAAAAACAATTTCCATAATTGAGGGGACACTTGGGCCGGGGCTAATCCTGCCGGGTTATCGTGTTAGCGAGCTGCCCCGGATCAGCGTGAAGAGTTTACGCGATCCCGTTGTACAAGCCGCACGATATTGGATCATCCTGAAAGTCGTCGCGGTTTTCACTCTGTCCGTTGGACACGTTGTAGGGTAAGGTTGCTCAAGTCGTACCACTTGAATTTTGAACGAACTACAGCGACAACAGCGCATTCGATCACAAGCAAATATAGATTTGAGTCAATCAGATGTTTTACCAGTTTCGTTATAATAAATCACAACATTATTAACCCTTTTAGTGGCAGGCATCTTACGGAGTACATGCGAAGAATGCCACGGGCCGATTTGATATGCGCGCTTATATGAATAGCTTTATGAGGAACAAAATTCCGAACGTTGGGACTTTTTTCCCTGTAATCAACAGTGAGGATAGAACTCCGTCGAAAATATTTCGTTACTCCTACAGAAAATTTTTCAGTAAGCGGTTTGGGTATAAATTTTCGGTTTCTGCGAATCGGCCGATCTATCGATCCGTGGCAGATTTCGCATAAGGACTGCGGGCCGATAGATCGGTCCGCTGGCACTAAAAGGGGTAACACAAGTTTCGAATAACGTATTTAATTTCTATTTATTTGATAAATCCTAAATCTTGTACGGATTTTTCCTTAAATGATGGTACGACTTGAGTAACCTTAACCTATGTAAGTTTTAATTTACTTTTTTTTTTTTAATTTAATTTACTCGTTTTAATTTACAATTGGTCAGTTTGGAATGGCGACCAGCTGATTTTGTTGCTTCGTCGAGTCTGATACAGGGATCGAAGGTAAACCTGAGAAGGGGTGATTGATTAAGTACTTGGTTCTTTATAAATTGGACGAAGTTTGATAGAAATAAGTTGCACTATACAGTCGGGTTGTGCAGCGAAAGAATTTTCGTTTATTTTGGTCGCTCGATGATTTTTTTGACACGAATACGATTTTTAAACTAGAGAATATCAATAACGGTTTTCAATAGTATTTTTTTCTTAGAGATTCGAAGTCTTATGCTTAAAGCGCATATTATTTTATGCTTCCTTCAAACGAACAATTTCAAAGAAGGTTAAGATGAAAGTTTAATATAAAGTGTAATTTCACGAGTTAAAACTATTCATTTTTATCGTTAATTGGCCGCTGTTCTACTTATTGATTACTACGAAACGTAAATTTTATTCGTCCATAGCTTGAATTCGATTCGTTTCCACAGCATTTTTGCTCTTTAACTTTTGGCCGCTGCTGTAACACGTGAAATCGAGCACACCGAACGAATTGGATCGTGTGCAAGCTACACACCGTAGTGTCAGTGAATCGAATTACGACCGCTGAACCCGCTCTGCCAGGATTCCCCGCCTTCGTTTGCGCGATAACGACCGCTAACCTGGTAATGCGGGGCTGCTGATTTAACGATCAGACATAATGCGACCAATATTGCGATCATCCTCGACGAGATAGGCTGTCGTGTCGTAGAAAACTGGGAAGGATTCTCTACGTTTAGAAACGGTTTCCTGTAAGTTAGGTTTGAGGTTACGTCGAGCGAAACATGAATTTGTCACGATTAGACCGATCTTTATGCATTTATGAGAAATTTTTAATTGTAAAAAAGCATTTATGGAATACACATCTTATAATGTCCAGAGGACGAGATAAATCTTTATTTAGGTTCTACTTCTTCAGGTGGTATTTATAAAAATTTGAGCTTCCTCAAAAATCCATAGTAGTCATGACGATTCGAATACTCACACTACCGCTTATAACTATTAACGTGTCCATTTTACCGTCTTTGGTTCAGTAAAAATTGTGAAAAATCTCAAAAAGAAACTATTCTTCTTTCAAATAATTGTACAGACATGACAATCAATTTGTAACCTCCTTCTTGGCAAAATCTTCGTTTTATATTAACATTTTTACACTAATTACATCTTCGATAGATGGACAAATACTTATGAGCTGTACTGTACGTAGGTACATGCATATTTCAACGCCGAGTGTGGCCTAGACTATAAAGAACAGGTTGACAGGGTTCGGGGGAAGGTAGAAGGGGCTAGAAGCATATTGGGATTCACTCAGACCTTTTTCGTGATAAATGCGGCCGCTCTTTCACCCCCCAGAGCGGCGGACAATGGTACCCTGTTTCTCAGAGATAGGTTCTCGGTAAACAACAAAATACCAGGGAAAGAATTTTGTATTTATCTCCGATACCGAGCCGTGTATCTTTCTGATCGCCATGTTTCCCCCGAGCAAAGTACAGCTTCTAATGCGTGTGCATGTCCAAGCGTAGACACTGTTAAGTGGAAGCAAGGTGGACGACCTCCATTATTCCGCGGCAGCAGAGGCCAGTATTTTTGGTCAGCCCATTATGGTTTGCCCACCCTCGTTGATTCAACCCTCCTGAATACACCTTGTTTCTATTTCGAGCGTCGCCAGACTCGGGCCACGCGTTTGCTTTATCTTGGAACACAAGATCGAACGGTTCACTAGGTTTTATTAATCCACTTCCACGTTCCGCGGGAACACAATGGAAGGGTTAATTGACCGCGGGCGCAGAAGTCTCGCGTTGTAATTGGCCGATCGATCGTTGAAAACGTTTCTCCGGTTTTCCACAGTTTTCTTTCCCCACTCGGGAAATTCATTTTTCCTCGGTCAAGCCGCGGTATAACCCGTGCATAAACAGGTCAATAGAGTATTGTGAAACGGCGGGAGTTTCACGGCGACCCGAAGGAAATTACGCGGATTGTCTCCTCCTCTGAATTACTTCCGTTCGTTCTCTTTTGCGCAATCGTTCCCGAAGAATTGTCGTCGTTCTAGCTGCACGTGTGACCGGCGAGCCAGGAGGATGCATATTAAACGAACATTTTCCACTTCGGTTAAAGTGCCGCTCCCGTAATCGACTTCGCCTATATTATGCCGCTCCCCCCTCTCTCCGACGGGCAATACACGTATATCGGGATTTCGTCGAATACGCGTATAAATTTTCTCAGTTTTATGGCTCGACCCGAGACATACGCGTGTATGTACATGCGCGTGGGTGGGATGGAGGGTAGTCAGAGGGAGGAGGAGAGAGAATGAGAGCAAAGAGAGGGGTAGTAGAGTAAGACGATTTAGAAGTTTTTAACGATCTAACGTTATTTTGACTGCAGGTCTTTCAGCTAACTTTCTGATACCTTTTCGATAACAGCGTCGGTTTATGGGTTTCATGTAAAACGGCCGGTGTATCCTGATCGTTTCGCGTTTTATATTTATGGTTCGCGTATCTTCGTATTGCTCATTATTTCGAAATTGACGATAGAGATACTCGAACGTACACCATAATGACAGCGCAAGCATGGGAAATTTGTAATATTAAAGTTTTAGCAATTATTTTTTATAGTATTTATTTTGAAACAGTATGTGTGTGTACCATTTGAGAAGATTGTTATATTTAAAATAGGTTCGACGAATGTTCCATAAAGGAATCGTTGCAATTGAAACGTTGAATTGAAATTTTTAAAACGAAGTGTGTCAATCGGCAATTGATACGTGATCGAAGAAATCATCGGGAGCATCGATGTTGAATTGACTGAAATTAATAAGATTGACGTGGGATTCACGGAACGCTCCATTGAAATTGGGTCGTCACGTTAGACTAGCAGCAGAAGCAATCGATATTTCAATGCCAAAAGCAGTGATTGTATCGCGATTGTTAAAATGAACAGAGGAACGCACCTATATTGCATCTTCGTGTTATTTTATAGAGCTTTTATCGATGCTTAAAAGGCAATGAAACAACGATCACGATTTTTAGACAGATCCGATAATCAAACGTAAAAAAAAATAATTATGCACAAATTTTTCATAGTATTTTCATAAGTACCTGTCCACTCCATTCCCTTTTGTTTCATTCAAGATTGTGAGAAATTTCAAAAAAATAACTATTCTTCTTCCAAACAATCATATACGTGTTGCGATAAATCTATAACTTCTGTTTTGATAAAATGTTCGTTTTATATTAACATTTGTTGAAGGACAACCATATACATTGTCGTATCGCGTCTGGGAACCATTGACGTTGGTGGGGCCAACATAAACAGTTTTGAGGGCTACAACGGACTAACCGTCCTTTTTTCTTTGACCCTCTAGTTTCGTTCCAGACATCGGGTAGAACGCATTCACTTTACTGTTGTAGGGTACGTAGAACCGTCCCTATACCTGCTAGTTTTTCGGTGGCGGCCGAAACGGGGACGCCAAAAATCGGCAGTTAGCAATTAGCAACCAGTATATGCACTTCTGCGCTTCTCGTGTTTGATTAATATTGGTACTTTTTAATTGTTAAGTTCTAATTGTTAATTGTTAAGTTTAATAAGTATTTTGTTATTGTTTGTGGCGTATACTTTAATTCATGATCGATCATCACATCCTAAACTATATTAGGACTTTTCTCTTATATTTTATTTCTCAATTAAATCATTATTTTCTAAATACCTGAAAACTGTGTTTAATTTCAACCTTAAATCTGCAACAACATTTTTATATTAATCATTAACACTATTCCTACGGCAACCGGTTGAATGACCGTTTTTAAAATTTCGATTAAAATTTCATAGGTACAACGTAATCGAATCGCCTTTAAACTTTATACTTTTCCTCAAATATACGTGTAATACATTTCTCAATACTCACTTCCTTTTTCATTGTTTATTTTTTCAGAAAAATTTGTAGTCTCTCTTACGCGGGAATGTCGCGGTAGGAATAGGTATACGTGAAGTGTCGGTAGGAATAGTGTTAAATACATCCTGAATAGGTGGGCAGATATTACGAGTGGTAGTGTACATCTGAAATTTGCGTATAACCAACTATATTCGTATCAACATAAGTGAATGGAAGTAAAAATCCCTGTGCGACAAACGATATTAACACGTTCGTCGCCACGTCACCCATATTTGGGTGACGCTCTTTTTCTTAAAGTTAAATAGGATTTTAAATTGGAATTTTAAAAAGAATTCAATCGAATAAGTATTGAAGTATAATATGTATAAATATAAAATACATAAAATAAAAATAAAATGTTAAAATTTTTGCTGTTTTTATATTTTTTTTACCCCAGTTTTCTATGCAATCGGATTTGGGCTCAGCGAGAAACTCAGTCGAATCACGCTGGGCGACAAACGTGTTAATGGGTAGGTCAAAATAGATGAAGAGTCCGCCGTTCGAGGGGTTGATCCTCGTATATTTTTCCCATTCGACGATTCAGTGACTCAAACGTTTCATCGGATACGGCCCATCATTATCCCTCCTAACGCAGAAACCTCATCACGAACTAAACTGCGCTTGAATGCAGAAATGTAGCCGGCAATCGCCACCAAATAAATCCAGATTGATATTCTTGGCCTAAAAAGCCAATCAGCCAGCTCATCTCCCTGCAATCACGCTTTTCCTGCCCCATTTCTTACACGCGTTCCTCCGTGTACCCTCGCAAACTGTATTACCCTAATTCATTCGTTTGGCTCCGGTTACCTCGCGTTCGCGACCATTCAAAACGCGTTTCTCTAAGCTTCGCTGAATGCGAGAGAAGCTCCCTGGCAAGCTGAACTGCTAACGCGAGGTATAATACGCCTCGAGCCTTTGTGCAAATTTATGTTTTTATAAACACGGATGAAAAAGTGAAACTTAACCGGGAATTTGTTTCATCGTCACGGTGGTATTATTCGGGAATCGATTTTGTTCTGTGTCTTCTGCACACTTTCGTATCCTACAAAAACGCATAAAAATTGGCAGTCGATATTTTTACCGTGATCACAGCAACTCGCAAGCTATTTTAACCCTTTATACTCGAAATACTACTGTTAGTCATTTAACGATTTTAACTTGAAAAATTTTCAAATTCGAAATATTTACTGAGACTCGCCTATATTAAACGTCATTTAGTATAGTTAACGCTAGAACTATCAGAGCAGTTAAAATGACCAGTTTTCTAATTATTCCTACTAACCTTATAAGTTCACTGTGGTAAAGCTTCTAGAAATCACTACGATTTTCTACAGAAGATATAAATAAAGATTTGTTTTTTAGGTATTCGGTATTTTTTCATGCAATTTTCATTTTAATCTTTTCCATGCAAATTAGTGCACTTTAATTATCGGTAGTTGTAGTGTTAAGTGATATACTAAAATTTACATATATGACTATTTGACCCACGAGTCTGACTAGTAAACAAACTAACTATAATCTGAAAATTTACCAAACTATCATTCGGTGACTAACAATCGCCTCTCGAGCGCAAAGGGTTAATTGAGGATCTATCGATCGAAGATAATCCAAACGAAGTGTGGCAGCTAATACTTTTACCGTTACGAGTTATAATACAATTTTCAATATTAGTCAACGGTCGACTGTCCCAGGAACCATAAATTTCCTCGTTTTCCGTCCCCGTTTTACGAGCCGTTGCGATTAAAAATTCTACCCGACCAAGATACCAAGGGATTCCGCGAAAGTAACGCAGTATTCGCGGAATATATCAGCGCGACGAAGATATCCGGACATGATAAATGGTCATGCGATCGACACTTCGCGAGAGCGGCACGGTTATTATATTTGGATCGTATATCTGGCGGATCTCACGACGAGTACCTCATTTCCGTCCACTCGGAATTATAATGTCACGATATATTGTCCGAAGCGCGATGATATATCGTCCACGGGCATTTTGTCGCCACGCTCGAAGCATTCTATTCGTAATTGAAGCCACCTTTCTTGTTGCTGTCTCCTCGCGTTGACTCGCGGCTCGACTCAAATCCGATGTCATTCTTTTTTCGACGGAAGATTTGGGAAACGGTCCCGTTTGGCGACCCTGCTGTACGATTTCAACCCTTTCGTTACGGGCGCCGACTATAGCCGACATCCACCTGTGTGCACGGGTGCCGACTATAATCGACGTCCACGCGACGATCTGTGTATTTAATGCTAACTATAGTAAATTGTACTTTTATTTGTAATAATAACAAAATTTGGAAATATGTAAATAACTTCTTAAATAACTAAACATCGACGTGCGTCAGTCGTTCTTTGTTAGACCTCGCTGCATAATTGTATTATTTATAATACTATAAAAAGTTATATGAAAAGAGTACCTAATACGATGGAAATAGATCGTAATGATTACAGAAGAAGTCATTCAATCTGTGACAATATATGAAAAATCTTTACCATTTCAAACAACGAAACCTCGTCGATCTCTTTTTTCGTATTGTCTTTGCTGTCATTTTGTCGAGGCCCATTTTTCGCATAAAAAGGTCAAATTTTCAGTAAGAAATGTAACTCGTGGTTAATCTTCACCTATATTATTAAGTAAGAAATACTATTGGGTTGTCCGGAAAAATCGTGCCGATTTTGAAGGAAGATTGAAGCGCAAGGGATTTAAATTTTAACATACATTTATTAAATTACACAGGTGCCATTCCTTTGTACAACCTTTCTCCAACTTTCAGGCAACTTGAAAATTCCATCCTTCCAAAATTTCTCAGGTTTATCAACAAGAAACCTTTCTACGTGATTTTTTATCTCGTCGAAGGAGTTGAAATTTTTTCCATTAAGGGAATTTTGTAACGATCGAAAAAGGTACCATAAACATATTTTATTTGCCGCTTTTGCGACATTTTTTCCTTATCGATGAAAGAAAAGTATTAAATGCCTAAAATACACTTTGCTTTCTTCCCTATTCAAGACGTATAAAACTGACAAAAATTAACGTAAAGTACCCAAATTTTGTTTCAAATATGCCTGATGTATTGTTTTTTTACGATACGTACACGTATTATTTGTTCTCAATCATTCTAATATATTTAGACCTGTCCTTGTGCCAGCTATCAAAAATCGGCACGAACTTTACAAACAACCCAGTATATATGCAACAGCTTGTATGTACACTACGTTTGAACTCAAGAAACACTAAAAATCGTATGCTGTGCTATCTATTTTATCGCATGATGTACATCTTTGATAGGTGTTCATCGTGGTTGTACCGCGATGGAAGTATCTTCGCGTGATAGGGGTCTTTCGGTGTGTCGAATATGATCGAGCCTCGTCATAGAAATCCGCTCGCAGGCTGCACGCTTTGCTCGCGCGCGCGTGGATCCCGCTTTAACGACGCGATCGGCTGCTCCTTGGGCGAAGCTTAATCGCGGACATTTGTCACCGGAGAAAAACGGTTGCACCTAGTTGTCGGCTGCACCCGTCGCCGATTCGTCACCGCTCCCTCGTCGCTCTGACACTTGTATTCGTCTTCCTCTTCTCCGTCGCCCCCTCGTCCATGCTCGGTTCCGCCAAGGTCTGCCTTTCGTTTCTGCGACGCTGACAGGCTGTTATGGCGATTAGCCTATTAGATACTGTAATACAACGTTTCTACTAATGCCAACGTTCATAAGTTATCGAATACCTGTAGATTTTTAACGAAATTCTTATCGTATTTGGGTTTTGAATGAAATTTTTAGAGGACGAGGTAATTTAACGTTCAGTGTAGTGATAACTGGTCCATTAAGTACTATAATATAGCATTTTTACTTATGCCAACGTTCATAAGTTGTCGAATACGTGTAGATTTTTAACGAAATTCTTGTCATATTTGGGTTTCAATGAAATTTTTAAATAATGGGGTAAGTTAACGTTCTGTGTAGTGATCACTGATCTATTAAGTACTATAATATAGCATTTCAACTTATGCCAACGTTCATAAGTTGTCGGATACTTGCAGATTTGGAACGAAATTCTTATTGTATTTAAGTTTTGAATGAAATTTTTAAATAATGGGATAATTTAACATTTTGTGTAGTGATAACTGATCTATTAAGTACTATAATATAGCGTTTCAACTTATGCCAACGTTCATAAGTTGTCGGATACCTGTAGATTTTTAACGAAATTCTTATCGTATTTGGGTTTCAATGAAAATTTTAAATAATGGGGTAACTTAACGTCTGTCTATTAAGTACTATAATATAGCGTTTCTACTTGTCCCAGAGTCCATAGCTTACAAGATACTTGTAGATTTTGAATAAAATCGTTGTCGCATTTAGTTCTCAATTGTACAGATACTTAGATTGCAGATTAAAAATTTTCGTTTTCTATTTTATCCTACTATATTACCATTCATTATTTATGATTTACCATTTTATCTACCTCTGCTCACGATTTTCCCTTTATTCACCATTTTATCCAACTCTGCTTACGATTTTCGTTTACGAAAACTAACAGATTTATCTGAACTGCTTAAGCCTACCGTATTAAATTTTTTATTACTTAATAATAGCATTTTTATGAAACTACAAAGATTCGGTAACGTATCCACTAGTGACATCACGTCACCAGAAACCGTCTTTCATTGAAGATCACACGTGTGCTCGAACGCTTTTTGCAGCCGGTGTAATTGGTTCTAAGCCTGTTTCTAATCGTGAACCGCGACAGATTGCTTCACTCGAGCGTCACGAGCTCGGGGAACACTCGAAGGCCACATAGTCATTGATGATGCGAACAGTGAATCGTCGTCGCAGCTCGGAGAACCGGCAAAAGATTGTTGGATTAATGTAACCGGTCGCGATTGCGAAACTTCTGCCAGCGCGTTCAATTGCGATCGCCTTTCTGCTGTGACCGTTTTTACGGCCCCGAGACGTCCAAGCGGGTCGACGTCATCTCTTTCTCGTTTTATCGTAGACAAACATAGATATTGTCCTTTTTGCATCTCTTTTTGTTTCGCGAACGAGAAGCGTATCCGGTTCCAGGATTGGTTCTCGTGGATGTTAATTCATTCGCAAGGAACGATACATTGGTAACGTCAAGGTTTTATTGGGGCCATTTTCACGTGTCGTTGTGGAAGGATCACATTTCTTAACTATTTGCACTCGGCTGTCCCCTCTCATGGGACATCGTAATCCTAGCATATGATGGTTTCGCAAATTCTCAGGCTTTAGTTCAGACCCGGACGTTAAATAGTCATATATGTAAATTTTAATATACGACTTAATTAAACTAAATGAAGTTTAATACACGTGAATCATAGTAAATATTTCGAATTTGAAAATTTTTGAAGCTAGTATCATTAAACGGTCACCTCTCGACTGCAAAGGATTAATATTAGATACGTTTGAGATCTTTTTGCTTTAAAAAAATTCATTCGCATGGGACGTTATGTTAATGTCAAGCTTTTGTTGGGAATATTTACTCGTTGTGGAAGCATCACTCATTTCTTAATATTAACACTAGTCAATTTGACGAGTTTCGAGTTTCATGAGCAAAATTTGTAAAAACAAGTGCTATTATTCTCAATAATTTTTGTTGACTTATATCGATGGAGTTATATTTGGATATATAGGTATACATATCTAAATTTATTTCCCTCTTAGCTGTGCAATTTCAAATTCTGCATAATGTATACCTATTTCTTAATATATGTTGATTAGAAACAGATGTACAAGAAATGTCCGTAAATCTAGTTTTAAATATGTTCGAGATTTTTTGCTTTAAACAGAAACATTTAAACGTGATAGTTTTTAATCTCGAAAATTGAAAGTACAGTTGATATTAAGATTGAATTTTATTTCGAATGTCTTCTAGTATGTCTTTACTTTGGTTTGACTATATTCTGGATCACGGTGTGATTTGTGATTATAAGGTAAACGGTTAAAAATCAGAGAGAAAGAATGTAATAAGTCCATTTTCTTTAGTTTCTTAATTATTGTGTCATCTAACAGTCAAGATACACCTTTATTATGAAGCGATTGAGTAGGAGAACACTATCGTTGAGTAGTGCCATTTTTAACGATCTCCTTGTACCCCACTGCGAAAGGGTTGAAGCTTATAAATAGAATTAATCTGATCGATTTCGTTTTTCGTTTTCATATAGATTTAATCGTTCTGTTTGTCCAAGTTCTCGTGGCTATAATCACGAACAGTTATGAAATCAATCTTATCGTTTATCCGTTGGCGGCAAGCAGAACTCGTACCCGTCGATAATGCTCGTTTTCTGTAAACAGCCGCGACTGATATTCAGTTTTAAAGGTGAAAGCCATCGAAACGCTGGGACCGAGGCGATTACATGACCGATTAATTGGCCGGCGCGTAATGAACTTGTGTAGCTGAGGATCACTTATTGCAATTGCAATTTCTGGACGAGTGTTGCCCGTGTACAAGTTAATTCGAAGCGTGACCGGTCGATCGATCGATAATGCGCCTGGGGAACAATGCACCCGGACCGATTGCGAATAATTCCACGGTGTATTCGTTAATCTTCGTTTTCCATTCTCCGATAGCAGGGCAGCGTGAAAAAAAAGCGAGTAAATCGTACGAAAAATGGCACGGAACGAAAAGAACCGGTGTTCAAGATTAAGCGATAATAACAACGCGATAGCGAACGAACTTCCATGAAAATGCAGTAACCAAAGCTAATATTTAAAAATGTTCATAGTTTACCTTTTACAGACCGTTTCCGACTAGTTCAGTATTTTATTTTCGCAGTACCAAACCTTTAGACTCGCAAAATTGATAGAAAGCTTCCTACACTTTTACTTAAACTAATTACAGAGTAATTAAATAAAAAGATAAACTAAACGATAAAAGCAGCAGGTATCCATTTTTAACAACTTCGCCGCGCAGAATAAATAATTTATTTTTCATTACAGAATTATTTACTTTCAATTACATTACGAAACTTTCCATTACAAAATTCATTAATTTCGGCGATATTAGTAACAAATTTATCATTTATTGAATATAATAAATGATCAAAATTAAATTTTTCCACTGTCAAAATTTTTGAACGGATAAAATATTCAACGAGAGAAAAAATTTAATTTTTATGTAAATTTCATTAATTTCGACGATATTATTAAGAAATTTATCACTCGATATAATGAACGATCAAAATTAAATCTTTTCCACCGTCAACATTTTTGAACGGATAAAATTTTCAACGAGTGAAAAAATTTAATAGTATTTTCAATTCGTTTCGTCTCGCATCTTCACGGTCGAACCGCAATATTCCAAATCAATTTTCTTCGGGTACAATCTTTCTCCCGACCTACCCTGTTTTCCCTTCGCTCCTTCGAGCGCCGCTCGCGCCTGTTTGTAAATCGCCGTTGGACGATTTCTTGGTGGTCCAACGGAGAAAAAAAGAACGGAAAAAGAAGAAAGAGGTGGAAAGCTGGCCTGGCTAATGGATGGCCCAATTTCGGCGGTCGGGCCGCGCCGGAGGTAGGGAAACCGTGCACGGCAACGCGAATCACGTAGGTAAACCAGATCTCCGCAGCTTTTGCAGGTAGGCTCTGTGCGTCGGGTCGAAAGAAGCGGCGACGGAAAAGGGATAGGCGAGGGCGTAGAGGGAGGCGGTAAGAGAAAGGGACAGGGACAGAGGGAACTGGTTGCGGACCCCGGCTCGACTTCGAATGCAGCACAATGCAACGTGTACGTGTTTGCACGGGCGCTCCTCGCGCGTGTGTACGTATGCAACGCGAGGTGTGCACGGGGAAAACAAGACAATTCGTGACAGAGAGGACCGCGCAGACCTCGTTCTGCTCCTCTTCCATCCTTTCCGTGGTGCCCCTCTCGCGGCGCGTTTCCTTTTTCGTCCTCTGTTTGCGCCGCTTCTTCGCGGTCCTGCATCGCGTGCACAGATGGGACAAATATCGTACGGCTAGGTTGTAAATTATTTTCGATCGGTCTGGTGGTTAGCCAGACCCGTCCGTGAGGGGAGACGCGTTGTTGAGAAGACTGAGAGATTTCTGAGGGACGATACGTACACTATCGGCTGAAAGTTTTGGAATTGTTTTCAGAATCGCAGCCGTATCAAATGTGTGACAATTTTTTGTTCGTTTGTGATGCTAACGGATTTATTATCTATATGTATACTTACTGTGGACACTACAATGAACTTAATATTATAAACTCTAATGCAATAATTTGCGTTACTATTTAACCTATATAATTATGCTTTATAATACTCTATATACAGTGTCTCTCTTTCTCTCTATAATAAGTACTCTCTATGTCGCACACTGATCACTCTTATTCACGCTACAACTCATGTACTTCCTCACATATACATATACATATTACTTAACTCAAATTTGCCGTCGTGAGCCGTTCGGCCTATCAGTTTGAAATTAATATTGCTAATTTTAACAGCAGCTTTCTTTATCGTGGTAGACTTTTCATGGAAGAGCTTCTCGAGATGCCACTGTTCTAATCTAACTTTTTTTCTAAATTGAAATGTTTCTTTAAACCTCTGGGTGATTCCAAACTTTTGACTGGCAGTGTACATATACACATATAGGCCTGATTATTATAGATCTTCGTAGATAGGTCCGTTTTCTCAGCGACAGTTATAAGAATAAAGCACACGTGCTTTCGTTGAAAACTTTTGAGTGAAGCAGCTGTTGACCAAAATTTTGGCACCATAGATAAACGTTTTAACATAGAAACCGCCAAGCTAGTCAAAATGACCATTAATTTTTCACAGAAGTTTCGTAAATCTACTATGATGCAATTTTGGAAATGTCCCATGATTTCCTGCAAGTAGTATAAACAAAGATTTGTTTTTCTCGTATCCCATATTCCTTCGTATGATTTTCTGTAACAATAATTAAGACACTCACGGTATTTGGAAACTTTGAAGGAATTAAGCAGAGAGAAAGAGGGGGGGGAGAGAAAGAGATGGAGAATTTAAGAAAAGAAGTGAATTTCACGAATGGGAGGCTTGAAAAAAGAGGGAAATTCAAAAGACGAGGGACGGCCACGAAGGAAACGATAAATAATAATGATACTGGGACGGAGATCAAGAGAAGGGATCTTCCCGTTGAGGGGAGCGGTCTCAGAAAGTTTTAATCGCGGCCGAGTGTAGCACAGAGGCCGATATCTCCGTTCAGGTTTAAAGATGGCGTAACTTGGAAATTTATAACGTCGCCCGTGGCGCTTCGCGGCGGATGTCGATTAAATTCTCCGATGAGAGAAGTTCGGATCCGATTTTGCCTTGGATCGGATGACCGTGTTAATTTCGAGCGGCTGATACACTGTTAAACACGCGATACGTGTGGCTGGAAGTCGCACGTAAATTTATAGGGTGTCCCCTAACGAAACTATCAGACTTTAGCACAGAACGTAAGAAATATTACGTTTCCCATAAATTTACACGTTTTCGAGGCACAGAAGCTGCACTGATCTTTGCATAAATCGTAATTAACCTTACAACTGATAGATTTATGTAAAAGTGTTTATCGTTCCAAAGTGTTGCCACTAAAAACCACACCTTCTTTGCAATTTAAATTTTTACATTTTTAACCGGTCAGTTGAAAATAGTGGGAAGGCGATCGAAGATACGACAATATTCTGAGAATAATTAATTATGAATGCTACAAAAAAAAATTAGCCTGCGTTCTTGTTGGAAATTGAATACAGAAATACTGCGAAGCAAATATTAATCATAAACCAACTTTCTCTTATTGTACTTTAAATAACTATTTAATTGGAGCTTTCGATGATTATTTGATCCTTAAAGAATTTTTGGGAGATTACTCTGTGTTAGAAATTGAATACAGAAATACTGCGAAGCAAAAATTAACCATAAACCAGCTTTCTCTTATTGTATTTTAAATAATAATTTAATTGGAGCTTTCGATTATTATTCGATCCTTAAAGAATTTTTAGGAGATTACTCTGTGTTAGAAACTGAATACAGAAATACTGCGAAGGATAAATGAACTATAAACCAGCTTTCTCTTATTGTACTTTAAATAATAATTTAATTGGAGCTTTCGATGATTATTCGATCCTTAAAGAATTTTTGGGAGATTACTGTGTTAGAAACTGAATACAGAAATACTGCGAAGCAAAAATTAACCATAAACCAGCTTTCTCTGATTGTATTTTAAATAATAATTTAATTGGAGCTTTCGATGATTATTCGATCCTTAAAGAATTTTTAGGAGATTACTCTGTGTTGGAAATTGAATACAGAAATACTACGAAGCAAAAATTAACCATAAACCAGCTTTCTCTTAACGTACTTTCTCAAGGGCTTCTTCCAAGAAGCTAAGCCACATCTGACATTTTAGAAAATTCGAAAACATCGAGAAACAGAACAATGGGGCTGAAGGACCCGGACGGGGTTGTAAGAATTTCGACTACTGCGTTCTGCTAGTCTTGTGACAAAACTCGCTAGGTGCGGTCAAAATTGCCCTTCCTCGTGCTATATAAAAGTATTAATAAATTATCAAAGTATTATTTTACAAATAAGAGTTCATTTCATTTAGCAATACAAAACCCCATTCCCAATAATTCTCTCGAAACACACCTTTTTCTCAATGGTTGCACAAAGCGTATCCGCAAAACAGTACAGCTGTGTTAAAATCGTTTAATTTGTTCTAAATATGTACCTGTATTAAGTTTCTCGTCTTTCAATAATAGTTTCGATCTAGGATTTAATCGAATGCTAAACCTAATCAAGTCACCGTGAAACGAGCGCGTTTTTGCGAACGCGCGAAACTTTTCGTTTGCGCTTTGTGCAGTTAGAAATAACGCGTCGAATTCCCAATGGAATTCTAAAAATATAATTAATCCGAAAAATAGGAAATGCCCGGAAAACGGACCCGCGTTGCTTTCAATCGTGCCGTGACGTGTGACGGGAACGAAGTTCGAATAAAAAACGCTGGCGTTATCCAGCGCGTTCGTGTGAAAAAATAATTCACCAGACGGTTAATTGAGATTCGTGTGCGTGTGCCGTGGTTGACTGCAGCGAAAACTAAATAAACCAGGAATTTCTCGGTCCGTATCCGCGAAAGAGCGAACGCTTGAAACGTCACGAGGAGAAAACGAGCGGTTAGCGTTCTTTGATACCTATTTCCGTTTAGCTTCCCTTAGGATTAGCCGGTTAGTTTGACTCGAATACCGAAGGTGTCTAAAACAACGTCGAACAGGATGATTCCTGCCGGATTCCGGAATATCGAATGTATAATAGTAAATTTAGAATGTCTCCAGTTTAGGACGTTCAGTTGAAAGAGCCTTAATTTCCCTGGAAACTCAAAATAATTCGCGTTACCAAAGTGGTTTCGAATCAGTAAATTGAATCGTTAGGCAAATTTCGATTGGTAGTAATTTCGCTGTAGATGTGCACAATTTCTCGAGTGCTTTAACCCTTTGCGGTCCTATGTCGAGCGTCACTCGACACAACGCACAGTGGGGTATTTATCCCGAAAAATTGGACAAATTTCCATACTCGATCAATCTTTAAACTGACATAACTTCGCTGAAATTTATTCAAATTGGGTAAAACAAAGACGATTTTAAGGTTAACCCTTTGCACTCCTATGTTCAACATGTCTCGACATAGGGCCTGCTGAAACGAAATTGCGAATGCAGATGCGGACCGCAAAGGGTTACAATTAATAACTCGCGAGAGTGCCGAATATGTTAATCGTAGTTGGAGATCAGACTCCTTTGAAAATAGAACTAGCGTGGAATCCACAGATAAAATCGTAATAATTTGGAGAGAATTATAACTTTAAAAATTCAAGACGATCGTAGATTCAAGACGCTTAACGCTGTCGAACGTGTTATTCTTCATTAACAATACTATTTCAAAGGATTAAATGTATCAGGTATGATATACGATCAATACGCCTGGTTTTCGTCTAATCGACCCACACTTTCACTTTTCTGCTCCTTAAAATTACGATACTACACTATGCTTTACATTGTTCTCTCGTCTTAAACTTTTGCCGGCTACTGTACATATTAGCAACTAGCACGGTTCAGTGGTACAGGTAAACGACACTAGGGGCACGGGTGGAACGCGAAAGTAATTAGTTCTGCCCATCACCGGGTTTCCGGCTATTATACACGGTCACGTGTCGGATCGTCGCGAATGACAGCGTCCTACGGGAAAGAGTATCGTGACACACTTGTGTGCAATGGTACGCATGTTTTTGCGAAGAATCGTTCAAGGCATCTGTGAGGCGAGCGGACTTAACCCTTTTCTAGACTGCTGCCAATGAAGGGAAATTAGAATAAAAGCGGCAGAGTTCAGTCAGGGGTTGTAACGAGGAGACAATCGATTTTATAAAACAAAAGAACAGAAATAAATATAACGTTCATGTGGTGGGTCGTGGTGTTTGATTCCTCTGTTTTATCTTAATTTTAACCCTTTGCACTCGAGAGGGTGACTGTTAGTAGTCTAATCATATTAACTTCAAAAATTTTCAAATTCAAAATATTTAGTAAGATTCACCTATAATAAACGTCATTTAGTTTAGTTAAGTGATATATTAAAATTTGCATACATCTATGACTGTTTAACCTCTAACTAATAAACAAACTAACTGAAAATTTGTGAAACTATCATTTGGTGACTAACTAAATGAATTTCCTTATAATACAGTGTACGAATACTTTTTGGAGCCACTGTATGTAACGTGTGTATGCGTGTGTGTGTGAGTCTATGCTTTTTAGCTATTTCTGTAGGATGTCGTTGTTTCCGTTTTTCCACACTTTTTCTAGACTACTGTCGACGAAGAAAAATTTGAATAAAGACGGCGAAGTTCAGTCAGCAGACGATTAATGTTATAAAAAAGGAACAAAAATAAATGTAACGTTGAAAGAGGTCGGACGTGGCGTTTCATTCCTCCAGTTATATGATAATTTTAATACGCGTGTACCTGCGAGTAGGTTTTACGGCTGTATCGATTTCACTTTGGATCATGGCGGCCGCAGACGCGGGGCGGATGTCGGGAAGCAAAAAGTGAGAGGGAGAGAAAGAGAGAGGCGGCTGAATAAAATATCAGTGTCGCGGCGAAGTTGAATGAAATTGCAAGCATGGAACGCCTGCTCGGTTCCATGAATTCCGTAAACGATCCCGAACACGAGTGGTGGCTGGTTTGTTGTTTGACCTCCCCCGTCGCTTGGATTCATAGAAACGTATTAAGGGATTGTGCGTTCGCTTGGAAAATCTTTCGAAACGTTCATTCGCACATCTAGAATGTTGGAAATTGAACTTGACTCGGTAATTGAAGCTGTTCGAATTTGAATACAGAAATATTACGAAGCAAAAATTAACCGAAAAACCAGCTTTCTTTTAACCCTTTCGCTACCAGGACCTCAAATCGCCACCAATCAGCCCAGACGTTTTAAATATTTATTTAAATATCATATGAATTGTCATTAATTTTTGCGGGATGTATTTATAACGTTCTGACTAAATGAAATTAGCAATTTTACATATCGACCCACATAAGTGACACTGTGTGTCACATATTTCTGACGCAGGTCTCAGATAAGAAAATCGGGTCGTTACATATATGTGACGATGGTAGCGAAGGGGTTAGGTACTTTATGAAGGGTTTCTGTTAAGAATCCGAGCCACATTTGGCAATTTAGAAAGTAAGAAAACGTTAAGATACAGAACGAAAAAGCTACGAATTTCGATCTCTGCGTTTGCGTCTCGTGATAAAGCTCGTGAAGTTCGGCTAGAGTTGCATCTTCCTCGTATTATACAAAATAATAATAATTATTTTATTATTTATATTTTTAATACATTATTAGTATTTTAAATAAGAGTTTATTTTATTTAGTAATTTTAAACCCCATTTCCAATACTGAAGCGTGCATAGGAGTAGATAGGATGTTTTGGTTAAGATTGATAATAGGTTTGTGAAGGGTTGGAGACAATTGGTTGGGGTTAAGGAGGATACCGAAAGTTGTTTCGCTGGAATTTTAACGAATATTTATCGTGGAACATTTTAAAAGAAAATTGTACGCCTGGAATTTTTCTTTTAGGAGAATTAAAGGATAGATTTTTTAGGATCGTCGATTTTTTGTGCAAATGTTTATATTCATACGCGAATAATGCTTTGAGTTGCTTAGTAATAATTTATCAGCGTTAATAATTACAGCGTGTGTAAATTAAAAATTTTTTGGTTTGTCAGAATTTAACGAGTTAAATGAATACTTAAGGACTGACAGAGGCTATTTTAATTATTCGTTTTGATCCCCGAAAACACAAATATAGCTGATCTGCATTCTATTTATAATTGCAAATACATTAAAATATTAATAATTCACCGTCGACATGTGGTTTAAAGAGAAAGAAGAAAAAAAAAATTGGAAATCCCTCTGGAAATAAATTAGGTACCCGGAGCAAGTCCAAAATACATATTGACAACGTGGCTGACAATTTAATTCGATTTCTCCGTCTGACAAATGAAACTAGTCCCGCATAAATGAATGCAAATGAAAAATGAAGGATGACACAGCGTATGAATTAATATAATCGTGTGTGCGAAGCTACGGAGAAAGGATTCGCGGACGGCTCGGTCAATTTAATTGGTAAAGTAGCCTCGAGTGAAAGGTCTAGTAATTCGATTGGCTGAATTCGATTAAACGTGAGACCGTACTCGTGTCTTAACGACGTGTTTACATTTATTTATCGCGCCGTTTCGAGGTTCGAGTGCCGTGCGTGGCCGTATGGATCGACGCACACGCATTATTTGACAGGTTGTTGGGCCTGTAGGTGACACCGGTTTTGCTTATGAAATTAAAAATCGAGAAAAAACAGTGAGCCATCCCCGACGACTCGATTAACTTAATTGGTAATGCAGTCAGCCAGCAAGCGACCGATCTGAATTTAAATTTTAGGTCAACTCTTTTCCTACATACATTATACTTGTATCACAGAAAATAAACGAATGTTGACTCATTTTCACAAGAGATCGTGCAAAAAATAATTGTTACCGTTTTTTTACTTGCTAGAAGGAAAGCTGTTACAATACAAAGCACTTACAACGGTTTCAAGTATTCGAGAGAAAAGTTAGCGTGAACTTTGACAGCTTGTTACACACAAATGGGAGATATTTAGGAGTATATTTATTGTTTATTTATTCCTTGCCACCTAGGCTTAGGATGACTTCCAATTTACATATTTACTTTTCCTCTTGATAGTAAACTACCATTGCACATATTTTTACCTTTTTCTATTATTTACCTTACAAACTAATAATCCAGTAGTCTACAAATATAATCTAATCTAGTCATTTTTATTTAAGAGTATATTGTCACATATTTCAATGAAGCATACTGTGCTCTTATATGAATCGATTAAAAATATTCAACCCCCCAACTTTTATAATTTGTCTTTTCGGTCATTTTTTCGCGCCTTTGTCCCACATAGAACGGCGATGGTCGCGGCTGTAGAGGAAACGGCAGGAAATTAAAAGAGGGCTAAACTGATAACCAAGACTCATTGTGAGTCATCAAAGCGAAAGGGGTCGACGGGGTTCGTAGGGGTTCGAGGAACGGGGCTGTCGTATCGAACAGGGTGGGAAGAAAGAGAGAACGAGTGAGGGTAACACGCTGCGACCTTTAAAGGGAAAACCTTTAAAAAATGATAAAAGCGGCAATGACAAAGCGAGCAGGGGGCGAGGGGAGCCTTCCTCCTAGGGAGGGAGGAACCGTGTCTGTCCCAAGGCGAGGTTAGGATAGGTTAAGGGAGAATGGCACCGGTTGGTACCGAGCTGGCCGACGGCGTAAAGAGAGTTCGCGTTGGTCGCGTGACCCGATGATTCACCGAACTCACTCCCCCGCCATCTTTCTTCCTTCTCTGGCCAACTTCCTCCAGACTCCTCCCCCCTCGGTGTCCCTGCCCTTCTTCCGTGGATCGTCGGCCTGCTCACGATATCCCTTAGGGCCATTCACGAGCGTCGCGTTCCTTTTTTTTCCTATTTCTTCCTCCCTTTTCTCATAGCTTCCACCCCCCCCGCCCTCCCTTGTTTTTCTCCTTTTTATTCCCTTCGCCGATTTTCCGCCCCGTGTCTCCTACCCCGCTCCTTCGCGTACCACCCACGCCGATCCGTTTCGATCGCCACCGTTCGATCCAGAGATACGGCTCCCGCAGGAATCTATTTTTAGAAACACGTCCAGGACCCTGTGGCGTAGATTTATCCGCCGGGACGTCGGGGGCGCTGCACGGAGTTACTTATGGCTGCCGCGGATTCACGCGGGGGTTGCTCGGTCTCGTTGCGCTGCTACACGTCGGGTTGACGAGGACGGGGCGCGTTTCGTGGTTCTGGCGGCGAATCGAGAGGGAAGGTTTTGAGGAACGTTGTTTTTGAGAAGCTTCAGACTGTTGTCGTTGACGTTGGGACAGCTGGCTGGCCGTGAAACGACGGATCAACAACGGTTTTTGTGTTATACTGCTGGGAACAATTAGAGGATCGCTGGTGAATGGTGGAGAGGGAGCGTTGTGGACGATCGATAGACATGTTTAGTTTTGCTTACGTATGCGGCGGAAGCTCTGTTATTCGAACACCATTTACGTAAATATTGTACCTGGATACTGTACTGTATCATTCGAACGGTACTTATTTAAACGTTGTACACAAACATTCTGTTACTCGAATAGAGTGTCGTTTGATAATAATTGTTTAAGGATACAGAAACGTTTAAATAAACTGTTAACCTTCTTAATATCTATTTGTATGAATGGATTTTAGTATGAGAAGAAGTAGTTATTAATTTATTATTCGAACACTTGTTTCGTAGTTAATTAATGTATGTGTAGGAGGCTTTATTGCATATGTTCTTCCAGCAAATACATTTCTTTGCATAAGAAATGTTCAGAAATCGTACGATAGATATACAAAGCAGCTGAAATTCGTGATTCCTTAATTATTTCGAGCAGCACATTTCAGGGACAACCATTTCGACCGACGCTGTACACAGATTTTAGGACGTGACCTTTCTGTTGAGAAACTCTATTATAGTTGACGGCACAATTAAAATTTGACGGAGAAATGAGACTTAATCATGATGGATACTCGCGTAACGACCCCCCTTCTGCTTATCATTCCCGACAACTTTTTTTTTAAATATTCGGAGAATTATTCGGGTCGGTGGTTATGCCGGGGCAACGACTCCCTTAGGATTTTATTTTACTAACCCTCTCCCGCCACTCTGCGCGTCATGCATGATAAACGATCCATGAAGGGGCATAAATTCACCAGAGAAAGCACTTCGATACGCTTTCAGGATTATTATAAAAATATCACCGTTAACGAATAAACATCGTAAATCATGCACGGTGGTAACCGCCGCTTCAACCGGATTCACTTTGTATCTGTTCTTTCTCTAAAACGGTAATCTCACGAAACGTCCACGAGCTATGAAATTCGGCAGCTTAAAATTCTGACGAAATAGTGTTTCCCGACGTCGCTTCTCCGTGACAATACGTTTCCTTCCATCCGTTCGTTTCCAGGAAGCATCGCAACTGTGTAGGTGTACGTTTCTAGTTAAGCAAGTTTATTTGATAGTAATCCATTTCCTGGCTCTGCACACCGAGTGACCGTAAAGACAGATCGATCAAAGTTAGAGGCGTTAGTATTGTTCGCGTTTCGTGTAAAGCTTCTCTTGTGGGTATTTTCAACCCTTTAACGTTGCACATCGTTACTCAACGATCTTATAGAAAACCAAATTTCATGATCGATATCAATTCTATAATAGTTTCGATCGAAGAAAGTAACGTTTCAGTATTTTAATTTTATATTGTTAACATATGAAATGAATCAGACGAATGAGAAGCTTGCTTTCAAGGAGATAAGACAAAGTTAAAATGAAAAGAACAACTAAGAATACGCATAATCAAAATTCATTCTTGTAGAAGTATCATTCATCAGGTATCAGTCAGTCATTCGTTGATATTCTCTTGAAAGTACCAGTTGGGTGATGATATTTTTGTAGAAGTATCCATTCAGGAATCGATATTTATAAGTGTCGAAGAGGTATCAATTTTATTTGATACCTACAATGGCCCCAAAAACTATTCGTACACTAAGTCAGAAATAAATTCGTTTAACCCTGAAATTCTGAGCCTGATAGAAGTGTTTGATCAAACTTTGTGGGTATGTAGATCGTAATATTATATGTATGAATTAATCTCCTTTTTTCATCTAAATGCCATTTTAAAGGGGTGAAATCAGCGTTGAAGTTTCTGAGTTTTCTCTCATTTTTTAAATATAATTTTGTAATGGCACTTCATGAAGCAAAATCTTTCGAATAGAAAATGCTTGATTTTTAATACTCTATAAATAAAAAAAGAACACAAAATCTTGTATTCAAAGCGTGAAAAATCGCAGAAATTTTGAGATTCGTTATCAGCGCCCTTACAAGATATTTTGCCGCCAAAAAAATTGCTCTACGCAGGACACACCATGCTCTGTACACGCATAAAGTTTCATTGAAATCATCATTTCAGAAGTACAGTAGCGGACAAAAGTTTAAGACCAAAGGTTCAAAGAAAATCAATAAATTAATTGATCAGAAATAACAGTATAAATAACATTTGTACCCTATGTTAATTAATAAATAATCTTCTACCTTAATTAGAATAAAAATGAATAAACAAACAATATTTGCAAACCATAAAACTATATTTTACATATGCCCTCTGGTCTAAAAACTTTTGTCCGCTACCTACCGTACACGAATTTCCTTATAATACAGTGTACGAATACTTTTTGGAGCCACTGTACGTTTTCGATACAATTCAGCCATTGCATCGAAATTCGTCAACTGGTATCGATAGGTATCCACGCGGTTTCAGTCTCGACGCTATTCGCGAATCGCGATTCACGATTGTGAATTCTGTCTTACTTGGTTTTGTTGGCAGCCAGAAAAAAATCTCGTCGATCCCTGTGCTGCACGTCAGTCGACGGTTGGTGTTGTAACACGTGTCGTGTTTGCTCGTGCACGTTATTGCCCGCGTGTGCACAAGCGTCCGCCGGGAGCGAGGGCAGGCCGCAATCGATGACAATGCCGCAAATTCTACGGGCATTCCGATGGCATAGCCGTCTCTGACCGCTATGATTCACCTGAACGCTGTATCGCGCTGATTCGATGGAATACCGTGTCGCCGTTTGCCCGTTAGGCTCTATGATTCGCGTAAATATGGCCACGAGGACGCGTCTCGGGGCCCGTTCGACCATGTAACTCGCATAAATACTTCACACGGGTCCTCCTGTTGCACTCGCAACGCGTCCTCCCGGTGATTGCATCGTGGACGCCGGGCGTCGCGTCCATTCCTCGATCAGAATCCCACTTAACGAGGCCGTGGCTGAAGAACGGACACGGAAAGCAATTTATGCTAGCGCGTTCCAGCTGTTTTATGATCCCTCCCATGACTCTATGGATTGTGGCTGGTCCACGTATGCATATGTGTGTGTGTGTGTACGTGTGCATACGTTCAACGTCTGGAGTTATGGAAATGGGATACGGATATTGGAGTCTAAGAAGGTTTCGATCGGAGAAATATTTCACGTATTGTACAAGTTTTTCTTTTTTATTCGTTGCTTTGAAACTTTCTACAGGATTATTAGTTATATGCATTAATGCATATTAATAAGAGTGTTTTAACATATGAGAAATAATGTCTATAATTACAATCATCTATGACTTAATACTATAACTATAACTTAAACTAAAAGTTGCAATATAAACTATGATTCCTGAGAATTTTCGAGTAAACATGAAAGCGAGAAAGAAAATAATGACTATAATTACCTTTTTTATAATTACCATTTACCTACCCTATCACCCTGTCATAAAAAAGGAACACAGAAAAGCTTGTATTCAAAGCGTGAAAAATCGCTGATACTTTGAGATTCGTTATTAGCCTCCTCAGAAGATATTTTGCTGCCAAAAAATTGCTCCACGCAGGACACACCATGCTTTGTACACACATAAAGTTTCATTGAAATCAGAATTTCAGAAGTCGATGAATTTCCTTATAATACAGTGTACGAATACTTTTTGGAGCCACTGTACATACCCACAAAGTTTTATCAAACACTTGTAACAGATTCAGAATTTCAGGGTTAAACGAATTTATTTCTGACTTAGTGTACGAATACTTTTTGGAGCCACTGTACATGCAAATACGCGTTCTCGTCACCGTCTCGTACACTTATCGCAAATCTTCCAAGTACGCTTACAATTAGACCACCTTTCCATTCAACCCCTCGATAAACGCGGAAACGAACGCGAAACGAGTCCGACGTATTAATGAATTTACGCGTGTCCCGCGAATTACAGGGGGTGTTTATGCGTTGTTTCAGGCATGGCCCTGGGATGTATTTAAATTTGTATCGAGCTAATTCGAGCCCAGGGGCCGGTCATCGGAATACCATTAGCCCATGGGACACGTTCACGAAGTAACGCGCAACAATCCCGAATATTCAAGGAGATAATTCGATTAGCGCGCGGCCGGTCTCTGCGGCTGACACCGAACGCCTGTTTCTACTTGAATCTCTCTCGGTCAAACGGCGGCGGCGATGCTTCGATAAATGCGCGTGTACCATAAATGTGGTCGGGATATTAATCGATCCGGGCCCCGCCTTTTCGCCGGATTCGATTTGCCACATAATTATTAATTAACGGGCCATTTTAGTTTTAATTACCGCGAGACGCCGAAGGGAGGTGTTGAATTTTGAAATGGTTAATGAAACGGTACACGGTGCATTGCAGAATAGCGGATTGCGTTCGTTTCGTTACGATCTGCGTTCGTTTCGTTACGATCTTCGTTTATGTACGACTTGTCGGCATTGTTACACATTTCCATAATGCTGAGGTATTGTTAGTTTTTTGACACAGCTTTAGAAATAAAGAGGTTCTTTATAACGGTACAGATCGCGTTCGAATTGAATATTGTTCGGAGTAAAGAATAATACGCAGATTTCGTGGTCACAATAGTTAGTTTCCGGCCTTTGGAAATTTTCGAACAATGTCCCAGAACACTTGTAATATCCGCTTTCTTGTATAACAACAGTCGTAAATGCTTTTAAGAGATGTAACCAATCGTTCCATAAACACATCGAAGTGATAAAAAAGTAGAATTGGTGGCTAGTAATTAACATATAGTCTTCGTGGATCTGTTCGAAGGCTTCATGTATATCTTTTAACTGTAATATACAAGTATGATTCGGTTACGAGAACGGTTAATGCCCTTCACCCATGCAGCGAGACTTATAAAACCCTCTCGAACGGTCACGTTACGTTCCCGATCCAGCTGCGAACTTACCGTTCGATTATTTTTCCAATAAATTTCCTCCCCGGCGTTATTATCAGATAAAAGGGATAATAAGGAGAGGTATTTGATCGATACCGTGAGTCACCGTATTTAATCGAGCAAAACCGCTAAACGGCGAGGCCGGGTTCAAGCCGGTAACTTCGAATGAATAGAAAGTATCAATGGGAACGAGCCGCGACTCCGTAAACGCGCCATAAATCAAGCGGCATATCCAACCGGTGCCGTGATTGAAGCAGCGAGTCGAGTGTGTTTATCATGCTGAAATTAATTTCAATTACGGCGGACATTCATCGAATCCGTTGGACGCGCGTTTCGAATCGCGCCGCCGATACGCGCGCTTTCAGTTTTACGAAGCACGCGACGCGGCTGTTAACGCTTAGCCGACCGAATGGGGAGATCTCCCGTTTTTTCTTTCACAAAGCAGTACCATTGATTCTATTTACTTTTGTTATTAGTTGGTCCTAAGCTGATGTTGAATTTATTAAAAATTGTATTTTGGAAAATTTACGAACAGTACTAGTTCAAGACTAATTAATAGCAAAAGCAAATAGAATCAATTGCAGCCGCTCTGTTGAGGACAAAATGGGAGATCTCCCCATTCGATCGGCTACGTGTTAATGAATGAACGCGATACCATGGCTTCTTTCCTATTCGTTCGACGAGAGGAGCCAGCCATAGGCGAGGTGGATAGGAAAAGTGTTAGGTTAGTCGATAATTATTTGTATTTGGCTGTTGTGGAAAAGAAGGAAGAGAAAAGGAAAAGGAATGGGAAGACGGTGTTTTGCCCAGGGCTCGCTAGTAGACTCCGCCCCTGCCTTAGACACAGAGATAGGAAGGGACAGGTCAGAATTCGTAAATATATAGAAACTATGATGGACTCGAACACTTGCAAAAAAGGTCGTCGATTGATCTATCCTAGTGGCGAGAGTAGAGAGATCGCCATAGTACTATAAAAATTGGTTCTGGTTTATTATTACTGCGGGATCTGGGCCTGACCATCGCGTATTCCCTAGGTCAGAACCTAACCCACCTGGGTGACCACCATACTTTTACCAGTAAATTCCCTTTCCCTCTATTTTCCTTCCATCTACGAATTGTCCTCTTCCCTATTTTCTAAATTCTTAAAAAGCACTTTGCCTTCGCCCACGGGCAAAAGCAAAAAGAATCAGAACGTAGAAAAAAGACGAAGCATACTAGTAATTCACAAATCACGTCAATCCTGGGGAGTAAGAGTCAAAGTGATCGTCAAGGAAGGGGCACCATCGCGTATTCCCTAGGTCAGAACCTAACCCACCTGGGTGACCACCATACTTTTACCAGTAAATTCCCTTTCCCTCTATTTTCCTTTCATCTACCAATTGTCCTTTTCCCTATTTTCTAAATTCTTAAAAAGCACTCTGCCTTCGCCCACGGGCAGAAGCAAAAAGAATCAGAACGTAGAAAAAAGACGAAGCATACTAGTAATTCACAAATCACGTCAATCCTGGGGGAGTAAGAGTCAAAGTGATCGTCAAGGAAGGGGCACCATCGCGTATCCTCTGGATCAGAACCTAACCCACCTGGGTGACCACCATACTTTTACCAGTAAATTCCCTTTCCCTCTATTTTCCTTCCATCTACCAATTGTCCTCTTCCCTATTTTCTAAATTCTTAAAAAGCACTCTGCCTTCGCCCACGGGCAGAAGCAAAAAGAATCAGAAAGTAGAAAAAAGACGAAGCATACTAGTAATTCACAAATCACGTCAATCCTGGGGAGTAAGAGTGAAGGTGATCGTCAAGGAAGGGGCACCATCGCGTATCCTCTGGATCAGAACCTAACCTATCCAGGTGACCACCACCCTTCTACCAGTAAATTCCCTTTCCCTCTATTTTCCCTCTACCTTAAAATTGTCCACTTCCCTCTCCCACTTCCTATTTTCTAAACGTTTAAAAGACATTCTGCCTTCGCCCACGGGCAGAAGCAAAAAGAATCAAAACGTAGAAAAAAGAAGAAGCATACTAGTAATTCACAAATCACGTCACCCGGAGAGTAGTAGATAAAGAGAGGGAGAGAAGGGCTAGGGGGTCGAGAGAAGGAGATACACGATCTCGTCGTGAAGACAAGATGGAGGAACGTTGGAGGAACGTTATAACACCTATAACTTCCTTGATTAAGTCGTACTTCAGCGAGATCGATGGTGAAGTGGCATGAAGGAAAGAATGAAAAGGTAAAGAGTGGCGCGAGAGGGAGATAGGTACAGTAGCGAGCAGAAGTTTAACGTGAAGCGAGTTGAAAGTTGAAAATTAATAGTCGTTTAATGTTTTGTTGTAAAGATTACTCGTTTTCGGTAGCTACACTCGGCTGTCGGTCGAAAGTTTGGAATCATCTTTGGAATTTCGCTTGCATTAGAATTTTCGTTAATTTTTTGCGAGTTTCGAGTTAATACTTCAAGCGTTAACAGTAACATTCGTTATTTTGACGTGCTTTAATAAAGAATTTTTCAAAATAAAATAGATAGACATTTTTTCCTCTTAATTTGTGCTTCTCTTAGAATATTTCAAACAGTGTATACCTCATTTTCTTGAAATTTGCCATAACAAATACAAAACTAAGTATTATATTTCAATGTCTCTCAGTTAAAGCAACGTTAAAATAGCGAACAGTTAATACTAACGTGTACGGTTGTTATAACGTTCACGAAGTAAAGGGTTAATTAATCGATTTCCATAAAATCCTTGGGCAAACGAATCGCCATGAACTTTCGAACTCTACCGGTAGACACGTGCACATGCACGCTACACGCACCTGTACATACATGTGCTCGATGAAAGCAGTTGTCGATCGCGCTGCATACGCGTAGCCATATAGGAACACAGAAGGTGTGCACGAACGTCGCTGATTTCTAAGTGGAACGTATAATACGAGAAATTTTATCGGCGGAAATTGTGTCGAATCGATGCGAGATAAAAATCGCAGCACGTTTCAGGCATGTTCCTCGGCGCGTCGATAAAAACTGATTGCGTGAATCATGCGTGCACGCGCGTGCTTTCGTGCTCTTCGAATGACGGCTGATTCGAAGGAATCGTTGGGGTTCAGTTCTTCCGTGGATTTTTTCGCAGTCGATAAGACAAACGTGGGGGGATGGGCGAGGAGATTGAAGGGAACGATTTAACGTTTAACCCTTTCGCTACTACGGGCGACTATAGTCACTCTTCGTAGAATTCCGCGTATTGGACATACGACGAGCGTATGCAGTTATGCGGTTCTCGAATTGTAATTAAAAGTGTACATGTTAAGACGTTATAAATACCCTGTTTTGAAAAAAGTTTTTTTTTTCAAAAATACCATTTCAAAGCAGCTCAGGTTGTTAGCCGTGCAGTTTTCAGCGGGAGTATCGCGGCGCAGAACCCACCCATAGCGAAAGGGTTAACCCATTAGGGCCCATGGTTGTCAAATGACGACTTTATTGTTTATATTTTTTACCTGTTGCAATGTATATCCAATGGTTACATTTCCCAGCATAATCGTTGAATTGCTATTTATTGTGTACACAAAATTTTTTATCGTAAGATATTAGGTTCTATGTAAGGTGACATATTAACATAACTAAATGAATGTCATCATTTTTAAATTTTTTATCTTTGTTTCAGCTTAGATATCGTTCCTGTGACTAAATTTTTGTTCATGATATATTATGATATTCTATATACTACCTAGTGTTTATTATTTATGCCTATTATTTTCAATAGTGTCAGTTTTATCGAGAAAAACGTAGTGATTGCCAATTGACGACCAGGGGAGGATACTTTGTAAATTATAATATTTTATAATTAATAATTTTTATCACAATTATACTTTATTAGTAAATATTATTAGGTACCCAAAATGTCATCTAAATTTTGAAAAAAAAAATTGTGGTACTTAATGGGTTAAACACGGTCGCGTTTAATCGCTTAGACATAATTCTTTGACGGGAGCTGCCGTCTTTCTTCCTGAAAAGAGAGCTAAAACGCGGAGAGCTCGTCGATTCATTCGTTTTTGTTTCTTCGTTCTTTATTTTTTCCCCCTTCCGTTGCCTCGTTCGTTGCTTTTCGAGCGATAATTAAAACGAAAATATTTGCCATAGCTCGGGATGGCGTAATTATGCTCGAGGTAGATTTAAACGCCGATTCGCGCGGCCATTCCCCGGTTGCGTTGCCCGAAAAATGCCAACGAAAGGAATCAGACCGAGCTAAGAGCAATTGTTTGGAATACTTGTACACCGCCGTTCAAAAGTTTCAGTGTATCATCCCAGTTTGTATCGGTGTATTATACGTGTCGAATCTTTAGCTAATCGTTTTAACCCTTTCACTACTACGGGCGACTATAGTCGCCCTTCATGAGATGCCACTGAGGCACTACGGACGACTATAGTCGCTTTCCATACAACCTCTCGAATTGTAATTAAAAGTATGCATGTTAAGACGTTATAAATACCCTGTTTTGAGAAAAGTTTTTCTTTTTTTTAAAACACCGTCAAAGCAGTTCAGGTTATAGTGAGCCATGCAATTTTGTCGTGGCGCAACAAAATTCTCCATTCAATGGGTGTATCGCGGCGGAAAACTCACCCGTAGCGAAAGGGTTAACGACTCGATATCAATACTGTACGCATTAATTACGGTTTCTTATGTTTTCAAAAAAATTCTGTTTGTTAGGGATTTCGAGATGACGGTGTTCTAAATTCTTTTTTCTTTAAAATTTCGAACTTTTGACCGGCAGTGTACGTCGTGTATACTCGTTCGAGTGAAAAAAAGGGTCTACAGATGGATGCTTAAATATACGATTGTTATCGATTGCCAGGCTTTTTGCTTTCGTAAACGAACGAGGCGGTGTTATAATACACGTGTTGTATGAATGAATAAACTACACCTTCTATTATCGAATCTGCCGTATGGATCTCTACTCGTGAGAGCTTCCGATCGTTGCTTCGAATTGCTATGGCGTTCCACAAAATCCGCGTGAAATTACAGAATACGCATTTAAAAGAAAAACAATATACTAAGTTCACTTTTATTGACTTTTTTTTTTATATTAAAAACTTATCTATTATGAACATAGTCAAGCATTCGATTAACTCTTTCGCTCATATATGTAGGAAACTCTACTTTTATTTATTTAGTAGAGTGAGAGAGAGAGAGAGAGAGAGAGATAATAGGGCTCAATAAATAAGTGAATAAAATAAAGTGAAGTGATTAGAATATTATTAATATATATTTAAAACAGTTTAATAGAAACAACTTAAACGACTTTTCAACTTAGCCACTACTACGTTTTCATTTCCTTCAGAATCATACTCTTTCTGCCTTCATAGTCAAACTCTTTCTGTCACGCGCTCGCATTTTCCCCCTCATATATTTTCTCAAACCCTCATTTCCATTCTTTCTAATTCCAAACCTTTCTCACTCGATGCATTCGGTCACGTTCACCCGAAATTCCTCAGTCTCTCAGTTTTCTCAAATGCTCATCTTTCGCGCCTTAGAAACACTCGAGTCCAAACATTCTACGTTCACAACTCACGCTTCACATTTTCTTAACACTATTCCTACCGACAATTCACGTCTACCTATTCCTATCGCGACATTCCCACGTAAGAAAGACTACAAATTTTTCTCAGAAAGTAAACAATGAAAAAAGAAGTGAATACTGAAGAATGTATTATACGTATATTTGAGGAAAAGTCTAAAATTTAAAGGCGATTCAATTATGTTGTACATATGAAATTCTAATCACAATTTTAAAAACGGTCATTTGACCGGTCGCATCCGCTCGATCGCGTTTCTACATACATTAGCACCAAACGAAACTGCAGCTCGTCACAGATTTAACGTGCAACACTCCGTCGCATAAATCCGATAAAAGACAAATACGCAAGCTTCTACAGCAATTTTCGCAAACAGTAAATTTAATATCATCCATAGCTTCGAACATGTTGGTTTTAGCGCACAAGTGGACCGGAAATGTTTCCCTCGTTTCCCTTCGACTTCGTACGCCATCAAAATTTTGTAAACCGTTTCCGTTTGAAGCACGCGGATTCTTACGCTTTAGCGATGCCGTCCGCTGCAAAAATTACACAGGCGAAACGAATCGGACGGAATTAATTCCCGCGTAATCTCTCTCTCGCGGCCGAGCGTTCGCTTTTCATTAATTCGGGAGCGGCTGTGTGCCCGGGCGATTTTTAGCCGGCAAAAATCAGCGAAATTATTAAAAACAGCCCCGGCACCGTCGATCGGCCAGGATTTCCAAGGATGAATCTTTGAAGAGCGGATGTTGACCCGCTACCAACCGTATATATAACGCCGGGCAATATTTATTATTGAATTTTCGTTTCGGACAGAGCTACCCCGGAGCAAAAGGAATATTTCCAACCGGTTCCGTTCGCGTCGATAAAAATTGCATAAACCGTTGCATAAACTGTTCAATGGGCGCGTAATGCTGATCGCTGATGGCTCGTTTGTAAACGTCGAATTACGAATACCCTCGAATAGTTGGGTTAAGTGCAACGAAGAAAACAAAAGTAAGGTAAAAATTGAAAATTGTTGGACAACAGACGGTGGTATACAGGGTGGCTCAAAGTAGCTGGAAATAATAACTTTGGAATCGCTAACTTCACCAATTACTGACGTATTTTAACTGAATTTTAGTTCAGTTGCTTACAAAATATATTCAGTTAAGTGCAGCGAAGAAAATAAAAGTAAGGTAAAAATTGAAAAATGTTGGACAGCAGAAGATGCTGTTTACAAGTTGACGACGGTCGAAACGGAATCTGTTTATGCTTTATAAAATTTCTACTATGGATACCTCTGTTGTATGGTGTTATTCAGGGTGGCTCAAAGTAACTGGCAATAATTTCGGAATTGCTAGCTCCACGAATTACCGACGAATTTTAATTGAATTTTATTCATTAGTAACAAAAACAGAAAGTTCAATTGCTTACAAAACATATTCAGAATGAACACAGATCAAGATGTTTTCTAAAGATTGTCGATGGAGCCATAAATAACCGTACTATCATATGTAGATGAAGTCGATTATAATATCGATACCTGTCTCCGTGATTGAGGAAATCGACATGATTAATAGGAGAGAGAAGAAAACGACACAAGCTTGCTCGTTTAGCTCGACTCGCGCGATCAAAGTTCATTTAAAGGGGGAGGGTTGGTCGAAAGAAAGGCACGGGAAAGGGTTGCAACCCCCTCGTGAACGACTCGCGGAGCAAACGAATCGGCCCGCAGTGCCGCATCGAATTGCGGTGTTGTAGGTGGCTGAATACACGGGGGCACAATGGCGGTGCACGGACAAAGCCGGACGACAAAGAAAGCCGGCCCGATAAGAAGAGGCGAAAGGAGCGGAACTTAGTAACGGGGCAGCAGCCAGCCAGGCCTGATTTCGGCTTGCATCGAGCGTAACCCATTTAACCGCGATAACGAAAGCCATCGTAACCTTCTCTCCACCGCCCCTTCTCGCGGCTTTCTTGCATCCACTGCTCGTGCACACCAAGTACGAAAACCTCCTATCACGAAATTATGCTAGAAGGAGTCCAGCATTAATTTCTCCGGTATTGTTCGTAGAAGTTAAACTATCCGATGAAAATTTTTGATCACGACTACACGTTGATACGTTGTCAGCACGTAGAAAAATTGCTGACCATAATTTTATCTCTAATTTAATTAATAATTACATTGATCATTCCTCTCTTCTTACGCAAATCTATCTAAACGTATTTGAACGCGGATCGAGGTCAAGAGCTGGTATTTTTGATCACGATTAGACTAATATGCAACTAATATACATAGGATTAACTTGGATACGTTGTCAGCACGTAGAAAAATTTCTAATCATAATTTTATCTTTCATTTAATTAATAATTATATCAATCGTTCCTCTCTTCTTATGCAAATCTATCTGTATGTATCTGATAATCTCGAGTATCGAGATTAAGAGCTGGTTTCTTTGCACATAAATCTAGATCTTCATATGGATTAAAGAATCCAATCAATCGTATTATTATTAACCCTAACAGTATTTACAATCGTGCAGACTTTTTCTGTGAATCTTCACACACTTTTAAAAAGGCAGTTGCTCAGGTTAATGAATTAAAGTTATTCCTAGTTATAGAATAAGTTATTGTACACGTCGTTTCTATTTTACGCTGAGTTTAATTATATATGCCCTTTAATTTTTCTTTTTCCTTTCCTTTTTCCGTTTAAATATATTCTATAAAGGGTTTCGATCCGTATATGAATGAAATAAAATAAAAACAAAAAAATTAAAAATATAATAAAGCTACACATACAAAAGTGGCTAGATAATAGAATTTTCAAATAATAAAACCTCAAAATATGTTTTGTAAGCAATTCAACGTTCTGTTTTTATTACTAATAAATAAAATTCAGGAAAAATTCGTTGGTAATTCGTGGAGTTAGCAATTCCGAAATTATTGCCAGTTACTTTGAGCCACCCTAAATAACACCGTCCAACAGATGTATTTTCCCATTAAACTTCATTTATTCAAGCAGAAACTAGCAAAACTGATATTCCTTACAATATTTAAAGATCTCATATTATCTTGGTCGTTAAACCACATAATTCCCTTAACATAGGTATCTCTCTGTTGGATCATTCGCGCTTCGCTGTTTTCATGAAATAACCCTTCCTTTTATATAGCGTTATACTTTTGAAAACGTAACACGTTTCCAACTTTCGAGCGATAATGCACACAACCCCTTTCCTATCCCGAGGATAGCACCACCACCACCACCACCGTCACCGTGGATCGTCGCTGTGTCGAAAGGTTCGAACGGATAAAGGGTTCACGGGGTCGGATGGATCGCGGCCAATGGGGATCGTAGGGAAGTCACGTCAGCGAAAAGTTGCGGTTTTTCCAAAGTTTCGTCGAGAAGAAGCATCGACGTGGCTGATCTGGAAACCGGTCCCCTCACCCCCCCCCCTCTCCCGCCAGCTGTTTTCCTTTTATTAAACGGCCGGGCGAGATTGAAAGCTGTACACCCGCGGATCGAATTTTCATCCCGGCCCGGGCGCCTTCGGGATAGGATCGGGGAAGATGGAATCGGTCCGCCGGATGTTTACCGGTGACGGCTCGTTCCTTGATCGAGAACCGATTTGGTTCGGGTCGCGAAACGTTTTGACGGATTTCACATCGAGGCGGGTGATTGATGCGCGTCAACGCATCGACGAGCAAACGATAGTGGATTTCTTCACGGTTTAACTTCAACGTTAATCGGACGTTATCGATAATCCGTTTGGTTTCCAGATTCTCGATCGTGGAATTGTGCAACCAGAGAACGACGATCGTCGATACTGTTCGTTATCAAATCGATGGATGATTCGTTAACTCGTTGAACGTTAGATAGTTATCGATTGGATGAGCAACGGATATCTGAGAAATTGGAAACGAAATCGCGAAGTTGCACAGTTTTCATGTATTGGGTTGTCCGGAAAGTTCGTACCGATTTTTGATAGGTGTCATAAGGATAGATCTAAATACATTAGAATGATTGAAAACAAACGATACGTGTACATATCGTAAAAAAACAATGCTTCAGGCATATTTGAAATAAAATTTGGGTACTTTACGTTAATTTTTGTCAGTTTTATACGTCTTTGAATATGGAAGAAAACAAAGTGCATTTTAGGCGTTTAATACTTTTCATTCGCCGGAAAGGTAAAAATGCCACAAAAGCGGAAAACAAAATACGCGCTGTTTATGGTACCTTTTTCGATCATTATGAAATTCCCTTAATGGAAAAAACTTCAACTCCTTCGATGAGATAAAATATCACGTAGAAAAGTTTTTCGCTGAAAAACCTGAGAAATTTTGAAAGGACGGAATTCTCAAGTTGCTTGAAAGATGGAGCAAGATTGTACAAAGGAATGGCACCTGTATAATTTAATAAATGTATGCTGAAATTTAAATCCCCTGGGCTTCAATCTTTCTTCCTGACAACCCAATATTAACACTTCACCAACTGGGAGCCTATTAATATTTAGCTAACCTTACGATGCCACACCTAACCGGACACTGTCCATCGCGTATTAAGAATTAATTAAAAATTATAATTTTGAAATGCAGAAAATGTATCTGACGAATTGTAAATAACACTAGTTTAAGACTAACTATTAACAAAAGTAAATAGAATCAATCGCAACGCCCCTGTTGCGAAAAAAATGTGAGATTTCCTGATTTGGTTGGCTATGTGTTAAAATACATTCTATAGATGTTTTATAATATATTGAATATTAAAATTAACAAAGCTGAAAATTGAATACAATAATAAGACGTAAGCTTTAAAAAGAATTTTTGAGGCAGCTTAATACAATAATTAATTGATTAACAAAGCACTGTATCGTTAACTATCATTCACTGCTAGGCTTTAGTTTGAAACGGCATAAATTAGTCGAGATCTGACAATCTATACATTAATATATTATAATTAGTCAAGATCTGAGAATCCATTCGGTTAGTACAATAAATTTTGTTTCGTAATCTAGAATTACAGAAACTAGATTTACAGTTGTTACATAAAGATCTCTGTTAATACGCTTTCACCTTCTATTATTGTCTAGTGACGATAATAATAGCGCTGCGATAGATATTACAAACCGCAAGTGTTGCTTGTATACTTAACACTATTCCTACCACAACCGGTCAAATGACCGTTTTTAAAATTTCGATTAGAATTTCATATATACAGGATAATTGAATCGCCTTTAAACTTTAAACTTTTTTTCAAATATACGTGTAATACATTTTTCAATGTTCGCTTCTTTTTTCATTGTTTACTTTCTGAGAAAAATTCGTAGTCTCTCTTACGTGGGAATTTCACGGTAGGAAAAGGTATACGTGAAGCGTCGGTAGGAATAGTGTTAACCACTAGAGAAAAAAGTGAAACGAGTAGCTCAGACTTCAAGCTGTCAGCCGCTTCGATTCGAAATTTCGCTTCGCGCAACAGTTTATAATTGACGTCTGTACTGGTTCACAAATCGGGCTCGTTACTTTTAATAACTTTCGTTAGCAAGTTCTCTAGGAAATTCGAATGCTCGCTGCCCGTTCTTTCGAAGCGCGCGTTTAATTAAATTCTTTGGGACGCGATCACGCGTAACAACATCAGAGGTTACGAATATCATCATCGGTTGTACGTTATGAACGCAAAGATTTCACCGACGGAAAACGAGCATAACCGACAGCCGTGTCAGAGCTCGATGCCTTCGGCGATGAATCACTGGAACGCGCCTCTAAAATCAGAGACGAGGCGTTCGGTCGCTTAACGGATGATCGTAATTACGTGGCTCGACGGAAGCGCGACACCGTTTCGTATGAAGCCGCCTTATTAATAATTCGGCCAATTTGTTAGGGGAAAAGATTTCTCTCGCGCGAGCCACGCGTGCTTGTCGGTGGTAAATACTCGATTATACCTGTGTAATTTGTTGAACACTGCCATACCATAATCTCTTAGCATTTTAACGGTTGCCAAATATTTACTATGATTCACGTATATTAAACTTCATTTAGTTTATTTAAGTCGTATATTAAAATTTACATATATGACTATTTAACGTCCACCTTTGAACTAACGTCTGAAAATTTGCGAAACTATCATATGCTAGGATTACGATGTCCCATGAGAGGAGACAGCCGAGTGCAAACGATTTGAATAACCTTGTTTATCGTAATTTTTCGTACACACCTTCGATCACTAATTGTTCGTTTGCTGAAAATGAGTACGCGGGATTACTTATTTATTATAGCTATTGCAATTTTAAAGGGCACTCTTTCTTTTCGATGAACGATATAAGTTATTGATATCGAATCAATTTTACTTTTCAGCAAACTGGTTAATAATATCAATGTTTCGTAGCTGCTTCGCCGTTAGAAACATAAAATAGTTTTCAGTGATCACCAAATCTGATCCAAATTCAAAGGAAATATAGTATAGTTCGTGTTGTAACAAGAAATCAGTCGATTTTTATATCAGAAATGTTCTTATCTCTATCTGAAGGCACAATATCGAACGGGTTCAATCAAAGAAATTACGATTTAACGAAGTGTCGATGTTATATCTGCCATGTATCAGCCGAGTGGGCTCTCAAACGAGATTGATCGACCAATTTCTGATGGTAATTTATCATTAGATCTGGACGTCTAAGGGGATACGGGCGTGCTACACGAGTCGGAACACGTGGATTAATTACGTTACAAACTGTTTCGATTTAGAGGGGAAGTGGCCAACGTATATTTGACTGGTTAAGAAAGAAAATGGTGACTCCATCCAATCGCTGTCCTGTTTTCTACTTAATTCTATTATTGCCCATTTCTTTGGTCTTTTCCACTTCTTCTATTTTTCCCTCCCACCTGTTCCTTCTTCCTCCAGTCTTCTAACTCTTTCTAGCACCTCTCCAAAAGGAAGTATTATTTAAAAATCAAACAGACTTAATTAAATATTGTTGAGAACAATTAGTGTGAATGGTTGGTATGAATGTGGTGTATGAAAGTATGTTGGTAAGAATGGGCGTGTTCTGAATGATTGCTGTATGGTATGATCTTCACTTCGTTTTTGAGATCTGAGATAGAAAGTAAGTAAGAAAGACAAAACGAAAGTAAAATTAGTGATTGCACAAAATTAAGATAAAAGATAAGAAAACGTTATTGTAATTATTAATGAAATCTATGTTATTATTATTATTAAACATTAAAATCTAAAAGGCTTTCATTTCTCCATTAGAAACTAAAAATATTGTCCCTGACCACGTAAAAATTCAACAAATATCAAAAACTATGCACTTTATTATGCATTAGGAAGGTTTTCGCTGTGACCATTTCAAAGACTGATTACTGCAACGGTCGTTTTAAGGAACACACCTTTGGTCCAAAACCTCTTTTGTTCCTATCATAAATAATTTTTACAACGTTATTAAATCGATCGCGGAGAAATAACATTTTACTTTTCCACAGTTTCGCTTAATTTCCGCCAGGTCAGTTTAACCCAACCGTGTAAACACATATTTCCAACGAGGCGACTCGAGTTGCACGACGAGCACAGGCTTGAAGTCAAGCTGCTTGAATTCGACATGGTCGTGTAGACAGGCCCGGAAACAATACCTTGCTGTATGCAAAGTCGCGGAATCTTCGATGAAAGCTGTCGCGGAAGTTCGACCCGCTTTGCTCGGCCAAACGGCGCTGATAGAGCTTTGAAGCCCGCGTTCTCCCTTGTGTAAGGGTTGCCGCCGCGTTTTTCCAAGTGACTGGAGTGCAGAAAGGCGTCACGAGAGAGCTGCAAGAGGTTACAATGTTCATTCGTTGAGACGCGACAGGTCACGGGCTGTGTGCCGGCCCTTTCGCTCGTTCCTACGGGAGCTCGCAGAAGGGTGCTCGCTTTCTCTTCCCCTCCCCTCTTAACCCTCTATCGTCGTCGAGCGCGTGCACTCGTTGCTCGAACACGTTTCAAACGGATTTTTAATGCACCTTTCCCGCGGAACGATCAAGCTTCGACCCTTCGCGGCGGGGGGGCGATTACAAGGCGGGTTGAACGCATTGGTCGCTCAATGCCATTCCACTTTTCTGGTTTTTCGATTCTGTTCTTATGACTCGGCAATTAATCATTCTTTAATCATTGTTAACCTCGCGTTCGCCTTGGATTCTGTGGTTGATTTCATTTCTGACGCAGCCTTCAAATTTTATTCGATTCGATCGCTGTTTAGCATCACGGTGGAACGGTTCTTAGCTTGAAATGGTGGACTTTTAATGTAAAATTAAAAGTGAAAGGTATATGTTAATTAGAGCTTTCTTCATTCATTTTTACAAATTTTAGAATTTATGAAATTTTTCGGTGAATATGAAAGACGATTCGATTAACTGTAGTCCGAAGAGTTAAACGCGATCGTTCTTACATCTGAATGCTACACTAAAGTCAAACAGTATTAAATTCATTTCCTTTAAATGATATTTTGCATATTTCCTGTATTAAACCTTGCACTCCATCGATGATAATTTAGTTTCTAAAATAACAGTGTGTTTCCTGCTAGCCACTACAAAGGAGGCTTAATTTTGCACCTTCGATTTGCTCTCTAAGATTTGCGTAACACGATTCAATATAAATTGATCTTACAATTCTGACGTGTACAACAAACCACGATACACTTCGATACGCGTTCGAAATTTAAAGATTAATCCATGTAAAATTGATGCCAGGCTACATTCGCTCGATATTTCACTTAGCTTACCAACAGATTGTTCGATACAACAATAGAACAACGAGGCACTTCGAATTCATGCTTCAGCGTTAACCGGACAATCGATTGAAACGAATAACAGCTTCGAGGTGCACATGGCATTGCTAACAGGATGCTCAATTCCCAACGCGTTTCCCGGTTCATTCGTCGGGAATTTCCCCGGGCAACACCGGTTACATTCCTGTTGCAGTAGCTTATTCTTCTACGCGCGCACACTGCGTCAGCCGCGTGTATCCGAACACCTAGAGCGTAGATCGGTCAGAATCGTCGCGACCGTCGCGTAATCTCGTCTCAGCTGGAGACGTCTTCGTGCGGGAAGAACGGTCGAAGGAACCCCAGGCGCATTGTATTCTCATGCGAGGAGACACAACGGTGAGAAAGCAACATTCTTGTGGGAAAACGCACGTAATGCCGCGTCCACACTGCTGTTCGCGAATAATTTGCGAACAATTCGCGAACAGCGAACAGTGTTCGCTCGGGAAGCAGTACATCAAAGAAACTGTTCTATGAGGGTTACTTTATTTCTCTACAAAAAGACCTTTCGTTCGTAAAGTACGTCTGCTGTCTTACTAACTAACTGTGCCCCTTTTCCCATGCTTTTATGGACACATCCCCACTTTGCACTTTCCCGAAAAACAAACCCGCCGTTGGTGCGGGCCTGGAAAGTGTTAACGGCCGTGACCGAGTCTCACACGTACTCGGTCCCAACCCTTATTGAGGACCTGTGATTTATGGGGGCCCTAATGACCACTCTGGCCATCGTCACCCCTGATTATTTGGTTCCTCTTACAATTCGCGAGCTCGAAGCGTGTCTGGACGCCTTCGTAACACAATTTTATGGAATTCGAGTAGCTCTCAATTGTCGTCAGTTTCTACCAAGCATTTTTCACAGCATTCGTATGACATTCGGCTAAAGTTTTTAAATCCATTTTCGTTTTGTAATAATTTGTTCGCTAAACTGATTCCACCAGAGATTTTCTTGTTGTGAACAATTGTCTTTGCCAACATCGACGCTCTCTTTTTTTTCTATCATTATTTGTTTTTATTATATAATATGCAGATGCTGCGAGTAACAGATTTTGTTCAGACATTTTTAAAGTCTGTACATTGACATCCGTACGTGGCAAAAGTTAATAGCGAACTGCCCATGAATTCAAAGCGAACAAGCTTTTAACTGTTCGCGAGCTCCTGTCTGGACATGCTGCGGTTTCCGTTGGCGAACAGCTCGCGAACTGTTCTTTTCAATGTGGACGCGGCATAACTCGAACTTCTTTTCCCCTTCTTACCTCGCCGTCCATCAACTGCAACCGCTATTGTCTGTTTGCTCGTTACGAGGAAATCCGTGGATATCTTCCTCGAATATGATCATTATGTGCCATTCGCGGGGCCATTTTGCGCGTGACCCTCGCCTTTCGACCGAGCGAAATTAATCGTTTCGCGAAACAGGCACGTTTCGAACTTAACACTGAACTCTTTCTCACGAAACACGCCTGTTATTGTTGCTCGGGCTGCAAAAGTGGCGGGGCTATTTTTTTATTCATTCGTTCCTTAATTTACGCAACTGTATGGTAAGTTTCTTTTACATGCGATCTCAGTTTATGAGGTATAATTTTATTGGTCGAAGGATTAGGGACATTATTTATTTATCGACGAGATCGTTGCGAAAATACCAAGGGAATTATTCTAATACCATCATATTTCATTTTAACTTTGTTACGATCTTTGCGTTACTTTTGTTCCAATTATACTGTTCTTCCGATGAAGAAGAAATTCTGTAAATTTTGAGAAGAGTGTAAAAAGCGTCTTATTAATATACAACTGCTCCTTTTTAATTTTATAGTAATGTTGAAGAACAACGATATGCATTGTCGTGTCGCGTTTTCGACGTTTTGAACTCCATGGCGTTGGTGGGACCAACATAAACAGTTTTTGAGAGTTGCAACGGACTAACCGTCCTTTTTTCTTTGGCTCTCCAGTTTTCTTCCAGATCCCAAGCAGAACGCGTTCATTTCACAATATAACGGCATTTCACTTGTATTCTATTTCGTAATTAAATCACTGTTTTTCTAAATACGTGCAAACTGCTCATTTTGAACCTTAAATAAAAATTTTCATTTTTCCAAATTAGAAATCCCTTTTTTTCAAAGAAACAAAAATTTCGAAGACCGTATCACGATTTAAAACATAATCTCAGAACAGTTTTTCGCTTTTTCGAACAGACTCGTGCTTTGAATTCGTCGCTCTGGATGCTACGCGAACATTCTGAATCGTGTTTCGTAATTTCGCGCGGGAGTCGCATAATCTATTGTTAAAAGCGACGATGCGAGAGTTAAGCGCCAGGGGATCAACGTTTCGCCGACCTACGCGCGCGAATTTTTGTCTTCCCTTTCGTTCCTTTCCTCTGGTGTTCAGCAGGATCGAGTGCTCCCGGCCATTAGCCCGGGGACGCACGGTTTCGAGTGGGCCTCGAGCTATCGATGCTAATGACACGGGGAGTTTCTAGACGGTCACTCGCGCGACAAGAACAATACACGGTGCTCTCTGTTCACCGATTTGCTTTCAATCGGTGCACATGGTTCGTGTTCTGCACTCTGTACAGTGTATTAACACTTTACCGACCGGGAACCTATTAATCGGCTTTTTGCATGCTTCGTTTATAAATTTTATAACATTTTATACAAAGGTGTAAACACGTTTTTGAGCTATGTCATATGTATACCGCAAAGAAATATTAAACTATTAATTACGCGAAGAAAATATCGTTTGATAATAAAATCATTAGCGATGCATTCAATAAACCGGTCGGAGTGCGTATATTGAACCACTAGCGGTCGATAAGGTAATTAATACTAGAACTATCGACAATTAAAGTATACTAATTTGCATAGAGGAGAGAAGATGAAATTGAAAATTACATGTAAAAATACCGAATACATAGAAAACAATTCTTTACTTATACCTTCTGTAGAAAATCATAGTAAATTTTGGAAGCTTCACCACAGTTAATTTATAAGATTGCTATGAATAATCATCAATTTCGTCATTTTTATTACTGTGATAGTTCAAAAGATTCTCAATGGTTTTATGGTTTTAAGAGGATGAAATTTTTTATTTATATGCCTAGGAATATTTTTAGTTTCTTACGTATGTATTTATACGTTCAATAGCTTATGCATTCTATGTAATCTTATGTATACGTGGTAAATATCAACTGTGGTGCAATATTGTAATACTTTAGTCAGATAAATATGATTTCTTACTTATTACTGTTTAACTAAGATGTAAGCGATTAACGAGCTTCTATGCAGTTAATTAAAAATTATACATATATATGGAAAACAATTTATCAACTCGTCAAAGTATAACGTTGCTGGATTTAAACGTGGTGTTCATAGTCTACATATTATACACGTATAAATAGAGTAGACGCGAAGTGTTTTAACAAAAGAATCGTTGTAAAAACTACGGATTCCGGAGAGGTGTCATAAATAATTCATAATAAGAAGCTGATACCATAAAAGTCTACATGGAACCGTATAAACTGTGTAAGAAGTACAAGCTTAGCACGTTTAGCACCTTGTTACACTTTATGTGCATCCTGCGTAAAATTTCAAGCAAATAGGCGAGCCGAGCGTTCTCCTTGTAAGCAGTAATTGTAGCAAACGCAGCTAAACTTGGCTGATCAAACGGAAAGCGATGTAGTTCAACTTCTTGCTTCGAAATCGATACTGCTAGGTTCACGGCTTTCCGTCGTTTTGAAAAATTGCCGACGTCAACGTTCTGTCGTTCGTTGAAAATCGTGTTCTTATAACATTTAATAGAAATTGAAAATTAATTAAAATATAGCCGATACATTTATACTAAATAATCATCCATGATAATGAAATAGAGTAAATACTGTTATATTAATGTCTATGAGAAAATAAAAATGGTAGATGAGCATATTTGCTTTTATTTTCAAATATAATTCCTAATTCTAAATAATCATCCATGATAATGAAATTAAAAAAAACACTGCTATATTAATGTTTACGAAAAAATAAAAATGGTAGACGAGAATATTTGCTTTTATTTTCAAATATAATTCCTAATCCTAAATAATCATCCATGATAATGAAATAGAATAAACATTGTTATGCTAATGTTTATGAAAAAATAAACATGGTAGATGAGAATATTTGCTTTTATTTTCAAATATAATTCCTAATCCTAAATAATTATCCATGATAATGAAATAGAGTAAACATTGTTATATTAATGTTTATGAAAAAGTAAAAATAGTAGGTGAGAATATTTACTTTTATTTTCAAATATAATTCCTAATCCTAAATAATCATTCATGATAATGAAATAGAATAAACATTGTTATGCTAATGTTTATGAAAAAATAAACATGGTAGATGAGAATATTTGCTTTTATTTTCAAATATAATTCCGAAAAAATGTATTATATTGCGATTCGTTTCAATAATAAAGCTGCACACGAATTATCACGAACGACCGCGAGGATTTCGGACGTTGCCAGGGGATGATAATAATCTTTCGTCAAGTTATAAAGTCATTACGCGCGTACGAAATCATTGTTAAGCGAAATCCGTAATTATTTGAGCGCACGAAATTTCATGTAGCGCAATTATCAAAGAAAGTTTTGCTAATCGGATATCCGCCTTAATAGCATTAACGTGGATGCGCGAACGGACGTTTTAAGCGCGCGAATTGTTCGAAACGGTATATGAAAATAGTGGATTAACAAAGGCGGGGGCTACTTTTGCGAAAACACTAATTTGCCCGTCATCGCGCGAAATCATCGCCAATTTTCCCGGTAATTCCGAACGATAGCTTTAACCTCTTGACTCCGCACGATGCGCGTGCCTCGCGCGTCTCGTGCAATTTCGAGGGTGATCAGATGATTGCGATAAAATGCCAACTTTTTGCGCCATTATTTCAAAGATAGATTAATTCCAAGTAATTATTATTTGAAGGAGGTGTATTATTATTTGAAAGAGGAGTAATTGCATTTTTATTGCAAAGGGACGCTTCAAAAATATAGCTTTTAATGCTTAATTGCAGAAAGTTGAAACGTTTATTATGAGCAAAAGATCGTTTAAAAAGTTAAAAATCATTTATTATAATATTAGATGAAACTGTCAAAATAATAACACGATACTGCAAAATATTAGCTTGGCAATTTTCTATATTTAGATTGTGTATGCGTGGAATGATATTTTTGTGTATTCCAGCCAAAAATATTATTAATTAACACGAAATCCATATAACATTCGATTCTTCCTTCCACCTCTCGTTTCTTTGTCTTCTGAAAAGTTTCAGAGGGTGATCAAATTTTTGCACAAAAACCTGCAGTTTTCAGATATTCTGGACTTTGCGCAAACCATTGCAAAGAAATACAAAGTCGATTCTTTCCTCGCCATTCAAACAAGCTAAATTACTCGTGTATCGTATCCAGTATCGTAGTTAAACTCTCTAAATTCTTCATTAAACACACATCGTCGGCAAAGGGTCAACGAACGTTTTGCATGGACGTGAATCGGTCAGAAATATCGATAGCCGAACCTGGAACCGGCGAAATGGCCGTGGACGTTGCCAGGACGGGGTAATAGTTTAATGGATCGCCGCACTGTTTGCAGAGGCCGCAAACAAAACATTTCTCCGTCCTTTCTGCCGGTTCGATACAGATAGCACGATAAATCACGGTACTTAACGTTAATAGGATCATGTCGCAACAGGTCTGATTTATTTGCCGTGGCCGAAACACGATCCTTGGTGTTGCTCGTTGTCGCGACTTTTCCACGTCGAGCATGGTTTTTTTTTTCGCTTGGGAAATGTCGTGGCTTCTGTTAGAGACACCGTACTCAAAATTTGAACACCGAGAATCGATGATATTCGCGATAACATTCGTCAAAACGATGATCGCGAACAAACTGATTAACACTAGGTTTACGGGACCCGTCAATTTAACGGATTTCAAACTTCAAAAATGAAATATCTCAAAAACTATAACAATAATTTGAACCATTTTGCATCTTAAATTAATCATTTCATCCAAAGAATTTATACGCACAATTTTTTTTTTCCTAAGCTTTCTAATTTTTGAAATTTCGATGTAGTACACCTGTCTCTACGAAACCCGTCAAAATGACGGGCTAGCTTATTTCATAAACAATCCTTATACGTTTGCTTTATTCGTCAAATCATTCAATCCAATAATAAATGCAAGAATGAAAGTAAAGTCTTTACTTTCTCCTACTCCAATTCGTTATCATCAATCTCGTCTCAATAATATAAACTGAAGCGAAATTCGGAGATTCATACACTTGGACAAAAAACAAACGATCCGAAAGATTACGAAAGATTAAATTTATCGCAGTGATTTGTAAAATTGATCGAATATTTTCCTCTATTACAATTTTTACCTTGTTGAATCGCGCAGTCGGTATGACACAAAGGGTTGAGTGAAAATATTTATCAGAACACCGATCGAATAGTATATTTACACCGTGTATTCATGATCCTTCATAATCAGTAATTTATTCACGTTTACACTCCTGGTAAACTTTATTGTATATTAGTAAAGCTCTATATTAGGTTGCATGATTTAAAAGACTAAGCACGTTCAATTAATTCATTTGCAACGTGATTTACAATTATTTTCCCCAAATGCTCATTTATCGTTCTTTCTGTGCCGTCAATTCAAAAATGAGTGTTTCTCGCGCGAATACAGTGCCTCTCGAAATTGATCGAACGTTCGAAACACTTTTCCAAGCGAACCTTCTTCCGGATACCTTCTTGCGTTACAATTCGTACGATCGCATTTCGTTTGAATAAAAAACGTAAGTTTGAGAAGCGTTCGATCAATTTCACGAATCATCGCGCTGTGCGAACGTTCTCCTATGGTCGAGCGAACGATTCGTAGGCGAAATGTCCGACGGCGAGGTCGACAACAGCTTTCAGCGGCTTCCTGTATTTACGCGGCAACGAGCATTAACTCGCACTTCCTTACTCCGCATCTGGACGCTGCGCCGGTCAGAGATATTTATTGTTAATGGAATCGAACCGGCGTGCCACACGGTGCTCGTTTATCCCGGTGTGTTCCCCGGTGAAGAGAGAAGCGCGAGGGCATGACCCGGCTCCGGCCTGAGTGCTTACCAAAGACGCCTTTTATTCTTTTTTACGCTCATCAGACCACCTTTCGCGCTCCTTCCCTTTTACTTCGGGCCCCTGCTTTTAAAGAGCCCCTCTTTCTTTCCCGTTTCCGTCTCCCCGTCACCTTTCCACTCGCTTCCACTCGTTTACCGTTCCTAATTGTACACCGCCATCCGATAACCCGGCGAAACTCAACGCCACGACGACGTTCGGGATACCGTTAAAAAAGTCTAACGAAAGCGGGTGCATCGAGAAGTGTCGCGATTAGTTTGAAATGGAAATTATGTGCGAGGTCTGGACGATGAAGATCGTTGTTTGGTGAGGGGAATATCGAATTTTTAGTAGCGGTGGAGAAACGTCAGATTTTTATGTTGAATTTGAATAAGTAAGCATTAATCGTTTCGCGATTAGAAAATAATAACAGAAGAATTGAAATGAGATATTTTGTTTGGTAGACAATAGCAATACTGTTGTGGGAATTAATAAAAGGATTATTGAATGAAGGTAATAGAGTGGCGTTAGAATTATAAAATGTTATATGTTCAACAGGCACTGTTGTTGATGATATAAGTCATTTACTTTGTGGCTTTGTGACGTAAAAGCGTGGACAAAATTTATATTGAAATTTGTTAGAAATTTTGTGTGAGGCACAGAGTTTGAACGATGAAGATTGTTGTTTAGTGAGGGGAATATCGAATTTTTAGTAGGGGTGGAGAAACGTCAGATTTTTAGGTTGAATTTGAATAAGTAAACATTAATCCTTTCGCGATTAGAAAATAATAACAGAAGAATTGAAATGAAATATTTTGTTTGGTAGACAATAGCAATACTGTTGTGGGAATTAATAAAAGATTAATTAACGAAGATAATAGAGTGTCGTTAGAATTATAAAATGTTATATGTTCAACAGGCGCTGTTGTTGATGATATAAGTCATTTACTTTGTGGCTTTGTGACGTAAAAGCGTGGACAAAATTTATATTGAAATTTGTTAGACATTTCTTAGAAATTCTGTATGAGGTACAGAGTTTGAACAATGGCGATCGTTGTTTGTTAAGGGAAATATCGAATCTTTGGTAGGGGTGCGTGTATCGTGGAGAAGCGTTAGATTTTCAGGTTGAATTTGAATAAGTAGACATTAATCGTTTTGCGATAAGAGAATAATAATAGAAGAATGGAAATGAGATATCCTGTTTGGTATACAATAGTGATAATCTTCTAGGAATTAACAAAAGGATTATTTATTGAAGATAATAGAATAGCGTTAGAATTATAAAATGTTATATGCTCAACAGGCACTGTTGTTGATAATATAAGTCATTTACTTCGCGCTTTTGCAACGTAAAAGCGTCAACAAAATTTATATTGACATTTGTTAGACATTATCGTTTAAAAAGAGGAGTATTGTACCATTTTTAAGTTTATCGTATCAACGATATCTTTAATTCGCCACTTTATGCAGTTATGAATGTATATTACGCACGTGTAATGCTGTACAATTTCCGATAACAATACCTACCATAAAGTCTGGGGTGCCTGCAGATAATGGCTGGTATGTCGAGTTTACGAGGGGTGCGTAATGAACTATCCCTCTTAATCTCGCGTTGAATGCCTCAGATTCCAGGAATTGCGATAGCCAATTAAAAATAATGCACTTATCAGTACAATTAAAGGATCGCCGTTCCGAGCAATTTAAAAAGCTGATTTGAATGCAGGGGATAGTAATGTGTATTTCTCACGGATCAATGGTATAACCATCTTTGGTGTAACGTGTAATTCATTTAATAAGCATGGAAACTTTTCGGACTTTTTATTAAGCAGATATGTAATAGCGTTTTATAATCTTCAAATCTTCTAATTATGATCATTCGTAAAAGATTTAATGAGTAAAATTAAAAAACCGAAGCTATAGTTTTTCGTTAAAGTACGTTTCAATTTTTAACATTAACATTCATTTAAATATAGAATCATGCCATTCGATCTCAATTAAGAAACTTTATTTTTAAATTTAATTAGTAACCTAGCCGATTTCGTTCGGTTAAATTTAAATTGTAAATATAATACTATTTTTGAGGTATATCAAAAGTTCCATTATCTACGTTGCTAATTAATTAATTAATTGATTCATGAATCGAATGTTCGATAATCGACAAAAATCCTGCTGTTTACTCGAGAAAGTCGTGGCATTACTTTGGGAAAACTTTAATACCTGTTGAAATTCGGAGACTTGATGGAAATTCTGACACCTTACCTGAAATTTAAGTAATTGTGAAAAATTAGGGTACCCACGAAAATTGAACAATACAACGGAAATTTTAGTATCCACAAAAAATTCGAATGCTTCTGAAAAATTCGGGTGCCTGGCAAATTACTGTAGGAAACGAGATTTTGCCTGGTTGGCGGGAGGTGTGTTGAGGAAAACGACAATGTTAAAAATATATATAAACTTATTTATTTGATGTAACAATTTTTTTGATCCCATTCACACGTCCTATTCTCAATCAATCTCCAAACAAAAGGTATACATTCACGATCCTCATTTAACTTTTTTCATTCTCTACTCCATTCACTCATATTTTCATCCTTCTTGTTTTTCCATACATTGCTTCTCATTCTAATTTCTTGACCGTTCATTCAAGAATCTCTTTCACAAAAACAAACATACACACGTCAATAAATTAGCAATCACCCTCACAAGGTGTGCTGGTCGCGGAGTGGCTGAGGGAGGGGGATAGTTGACAAATAACATTTGACGAATACTGTTGAAAAATAGCGGTTGACGAGGTGTCCGTGTTTGGACGTCCTAGTAACCTCTGTAATAACCGATTGCATTCTTGATATCTTTTCATAATAAATCCTGCTACAATAATATCTTTTCATGATAAATCCTGTTACATTCCCGATACCTGTGAAAAGTGAACAAACGATGGAAACTTTTGCATAACCCTAATAATTAGTCAACGGTGTTTGTTTTCGAGTATAAAAATAATGTTCGATCCCTCTTTACGATCGCTCGTCCTATTCGTCGTTCGTTTTTTCACCGCTCTACGATATTTGTTATCTCGATCAAACACAATTGACACGCTCGAAGATGAAAACCGCGTCCCTGGGCGAACTGCGGACTTCTCCTTCGATCCCCGTTGATTTCTAGCTACGAACCTTGAAAATAATTCCCTCGATCACCGGAGGCGACGGCTGCCAGGTGATTTCGCGCGGAATCCGGACGACGTTCGGAATCTCTCTGGCTAGGCATCGAAGCGGCGCGGTCACGGCGAGTGAAACTCGCGCGCTTACGTAAAAAGGAAGGCTTTTTCAAGCGGCCCGATTAATGGCGAGTTCCGCGTGCTCGGAATGCTCGACCCCTGTATCTCTTACTCATATTTTCGTCGTTCGACGTGGGTACAATGGAGCTCGAGTTTAGATAATCGAATCGATGGGAATGGTTTAAGGGTAATCGTTAAAGGATGCGTATTTTCGCGTAATTTCATACTTTTAAGGAGAAAAACGAAGAGTTGGAACCTAAACAGAGATCCGTATCGATCTTCGTGATTATATACATTGTTCGTTAATTCATTCTGCGCTTTCTTGCGCATCAAAATTTCGATATATCATCCTGTTTGACTGGAACCTAAGCAGAGATACGTATCACTCTTGATTCATGATTATATTATTCATTCATTCATTCTGCGCTTTCTTGCGCGTAAAAATTTCTATACATCATCCTGTTCGACTAGACTGGACAAGTTCATTTAAAGCGATTACCTGTTGATATATCGAAACAAGCATGTAATTCCTTTCGAATCAAGTTAATCAACGAATGAAAGATTACCTGTCTTCTGTATTATTTCGTATCGAAGTCAATGTTTCCCGATATAATTTCTCAAGTAATTTCTGAGTCTGTTACATGGATCACATTCCAGAAACACAAGTTTCATTATAACACTTCGCGATAACGTGTATTGTAACACGAAGCAATTGTTTCTCAAACACACACCGTGCATTCGCAGCTTATAAGTGGATGGTGCCACGTGACTGATCGGTTACCACGATACTCCTTCTCGAGCAATTTCAATCCCGTTTTTCCGCGGCCTATCGAGATTTTTCCACCGCCGTGTACACGCCGGCGAAATTCCATTTCACGCGTTGAAACGCGGCCGCGTGGCTCCGAATGAGACCGATCGAGTCACCGGATCACGGTATTTAGCGCTAACAGGTTCGAACAACGGCCGAAACTTCGTTTCCTCCGGCGGGGGAGATAGAGCACGCGCGACGGATATCGAGAGCAGATAGATAGGCACAGAGTGTGGTGTGCACAGGGCTGTGTGTGTGTGTGTACGTAGGTGGAGAAAAAAAGGATTAAATTGGGCGCGACAGGCAGAAAGGAGCAAAGCAGTCAAGAGAGACGGAGAAAGATCCAGGGAACGAAAGAGAGAACCAGGGAGAGAGAGAAAGAAAGACGGAGAAAGAGACAGGGAACGAGAGAGAACCAGGGAGGGAGAGAAAGAAATACGGAGAAAGAGAGAACCAGGGAGAGAGAGAAAGAGCCAGGGAACGAAAGAGAGAACTAGGGATAGGGATAGAGAGAGAGAGAGAGAGGAAGGGAGGGAGAAAGAGAAAGGTATAGGAGTAGAAATCGGAGAGGGAAAGTGACGGCGTAAATTGAAGCGGTGAGATGCACTAGAGAGAAGGTATGAAAGGGGGCAGAGAAAGAGCGAGAGGGCAACTGCGGCGGGGGCTAGAGCAGCGACGTGACATTTTGTCGGTCGTAGACGGCCGAATCGATCGACGGCCACGCTTGCCTTTGTTTGACTTAATTACCACAGCGGTAGATCGGTAGATAGGCCCCGCACGTCCGCCACTGTCGAATCAAGGCTGCTGGAGTGCCGTCAGCCTGGTTCAAATTCAGCCGGAGGCCAGACGCTCGGTGAATATTAGGGGCGATCGAGAGTGCTGAGTAAATTTCATCTTCTACGCTTCCGGCCGGTAAGCTCTTAAGAGCGGCATACATTTAGCGAGGGTCGAGAGGTGCGGGGACAGCAGAAGAAGAAGACGAAGAAGGGGAAGGAGCCAAAGATAGAGAGACAGAGGGAGAGAGGGAGAAGGAGGGACTGCCGTGGAACAGCGTGATGGGGGTGAGAGTGATACCACCGCGCGAATAATAAGCCAATATAAATGTAAATGCGCGGGAGAAGTCGGTATATTTCGCATTTAGTGGCTTAAGTGAAATAACGCGGCGAAATTATGTGGGATCGCATTAGGGCTAGGGAATCGGCGGAAAAATTGCTGCCAAGTTAGGCATACTGGAAATATGCGGCCTGCCTGGAGGCTGCCTCGGTCACGGAGCCGTTCGATCCGGCCCCGTGACATTAGCCGGTGAGCTCGAATCGAAGTCGAATCGCATCTCGCACGTGCGATCGTGCTTAACGCGCTCGACACGGGTCGCTTCTCTGAGAGGTTTACATGTGGAATCAAGTTACCCGTTTGATAAATCGTTACCGTAACTTGGGGGAGTATCGGTGAAATTTCATTCCAAATGTTCGGCTTTATTTGCTTGAAATATCGTGTACTGTCAGGAAGTAATGAATATGTTTTTATAACATATTATTGCGTTGGGATTTGTCATACGAACAATGCTTTCAATAAATATAAAAATATAAAATATAATTTAGAGGGCAAAGATCCTAAGCGTATCTATAATCGTTCCAACGGGACGAGACTCAACGACTGCACGTGACGAGTGTCTGATCAAATCTTAAGT